>CABFOS010141582.1:0-13795 GCA_900660315.1 Diretmoides pauciradiatus
TTCACGTACACACTTATATATATGGTATATGGCTGTTCACTGCTGCCACAATTTAATCACTTACCATGAGCATTTGCAGTTTGTTTTCTCTCAACAAACTGCAGGGAACTGGGAGTGTAGTGTTTCCCATTTGAAAAGCAGATCCTCCTATAGAACAAACTACTCAGAAGAGAGGCAGGTGGCTGTCATCAATAGACTGCAGAGGGAAGTGAAGTACTGATTTGGGCTGTTGGAAGGAACATAACTATTGTATCGGCATCCTCTCTGCAGGGAGTGTTTTAGAGTGGCCTCTCTTGGACAAAAATAGATCTCTCAACAAGCGACAGCGGATGGCCTGGAATACTGAATAACGTTCAAATTAGTGCACATACTGCACAGCATGGAGGACTTTGTAAATCTATTGAAGAGAGCTGGAATCAGTCGAATTTGGATCTTGAAATCAACTGCATTATGAATCGGCAGTGGCAGCTCTCTCTAGCAAGTGGTCATATCTTTGTAAATATGACCTGTAAGCGTCCTATGACCTTCCTCGCACAAACAGTATGGATTCAGGGAAGGAGAGGAGGAAAGCAGACTCCTGCTCCTCTCTTTTCCAGAGGATTTTTACCCTCTTCCCCTCTCCACACCTCACTTCCTCCCTTCTGTTCCTCCCTTTCACCTGCAGAGCTTACAATGGCACCTGGCTCCTGCCTTTCCAGGTTGCCTGTTGAATTTTTCATTGTTTACTCATTTTGATTTGTTTCAGCAGCCAACAGCCAAGTCTGGTAAGGAACAAGATAACTACCTTGAGAGTTTAGAGCAGCCAGAAATCAGCCATACTAATTAGAAGTGCACAATCGTTGGTGCAAATATACATAAACACACCAGCCCTGCTGCTGCCTGACTTTCTCCAGAGCTGCTGTGGGCAGGGGAGCGGAACATTTCGGGGCAGACAAAAACATTCAGTTTCATCCTCCTACTCTATCCAGTGATGGAGCTGAACATTATTGACACATGGATTTTTCCCACTAATGAGAAAACTTGGGAGAGACAGTTTGTGTTGTTCTCTCGGCAGCACTCATACATAACCATATGTAAATCTCTGTACAGCTGTTCTGAGCTTTGTTTCATCTCTATGTAGTGTATTTCTTATTGAGTTGAAGTGGTCATCATTCACCACTAGATGTCTAATGAAGACGTCTCTCTGGCAGTTGGTAAAGTCCCTCACTCACCCATTGGGGGAGTCCAGCCTGGACCCCCCACTCTCCGGCCCTGGCCAGCCGTTGACAGTTTGACGGATACGGGGCTAAACCAGTGAAGGCTGTCTTGGGTCCATGGAGGAGAGAGAGACATTGGAAAGGGGGAGAAGGAGAATGAAGTCTGTCCAAACAGTCTGAAAGGAGCTTGTTTTCTTTATGTGCGTGAGTGAACAGGAAAAGGTAATTAACTGGCCAAGTGGCGAAAGGCTGGAGTGATGGATGGGGGTGGTGTAAAGAGACAGACAGACACAAAGGGGTAGACACACACACAAAATACACACACACACACGCACATTCACATTTCTCACCCATTTCTGCCTCTTATGTAAGGTGTGGTTTATGTTTTTGCGTTGTTTTATTGAAAAGTTTCTCTTTTTCATTCTCCCTTGTGTCAGAGGAATTAAGCAGTCACATCCTGACACATGGGCCAACCATAGAGAGTGACACATCATTACATCGGGTCATTAATGGTTGTCTGGTAGAGATTCATGAGTGATTCCATTTGTGTCTATTCATGTTCAACCTGTTTTGTTTTGATGGACAGTGACATCTATTTTTATGGATGACAAGAAAAGCTATAGGCTAAACTTCAATGTAGAATGACCCATATTAAACTAACTACAGTATTTAAAACAAGTAGGACACGTTACACCACTCCTTATCAAGGTATTAGAAAATTGACCCGTATTTTGTTTTAAATCCTGAGCGTAGTCACTGTGGGATTCATTCGTACCTTTAATTGTTCATCAGAAGATGCGTCACTATGGCATTAACAGTTTAGACAGGTGATGCTATCCTGTTGTGCCACTAGGGAGAAAAACCTATTTGCGTTTTCTCTCAGCAGTTCACTGTCAGTCAAATGGAGCAAGGGACAGTGCTGAATTACACAGGGCATTCATTGTAGACTTACATCTGTCCCAGTAAACTACTCATGCTCAGATTCTTGATGCAGGAATACTTGACTCGTCATTTAATGGAATATTGATGCAAAACTTTGATGCACTTCTCTAAAATAAGGTAATCATCACTATTTCCTATTTATAGGGGAGTCAAAATGTATACTTATTGATGTTATTTGTAAGCAATTTGTCTTAAAATGCAAAATTGGTTAATGCTAGCTTATTTCTCTCAGGAAAAAAAGTCATATTAGAAACGTATTTTGCAAAGTCAATGTTGGAAAGCCAGTCATTTAAATAATGTTCTAATATATTTCTTAACTAGAATTTGTTTTCAGCACAGCAGTGGAGAATGAATGAACTAGTGGTGTATTCTTTTAGCCCGGATGGCATTATCAAGCACTTCTGGTGCTACAGATGCAGGTTCTTTGTTTCAGGAAAGTCTTATTATACTGTAGGTTTATTTAACTTGTCATGTTAGCTGACAGAGGAAAAACCTCTCTTTGAAGTGGTTTGGTGAGCCGTCCCATTTTGTGTTCCACCAAAGGTGTTCCCACAGAGTTAAATAGCATGCTAGTGTGACATCCTGAGTCATTGTCTTCTCTTCCTCCAAGCAGGCAGTGGTTAAATTTAATGGTCTACGTCCCTGATCTATTGCTGGTGTTGCAGCTCTAAAAGACCTACCTGATATCAGATCTATGAGTCAGTGTGCTGAGGCTGTCCAGCTTTCTGCTCCCCCCAGGGGCTCTGGGTTGAGTTGGCTGGCTTGGAGAGGGGGGTCAGAGAGGTGGAGGAGGTGGGGATGGTTGAGAAGGAGCAGAGAGGGATTATACCACTGGATGTGTTCCTTTTATCCTGGGAATGTAATCTACCGTAATGCCCTGTGCTCACCCGGGGCAAGGCCAGCAGCTGTGCTCGTTTTTCTCTGGCCTTCCTGTCAGAGTGAGCCGGGCTACCTGTGGGAAAGGAGGCCTGCTGGAAGCTCTCGGCCTCACCCCGGGATCTGGACTCGGCTCCTGCGGTTTATTGCCGGCCAATTCGTTTGAGACTCATGGAGACGTGTGTGTGGGTAGAGCCAACAGTGTAACAGTGTAGGCCAAGTAAACAGAAATGGCTCAGTCTCGTCCTTACTGGGAAATAGTGAAAGGGAAAGCTGAGAATTGTGAGTTGAAAGGGCACCAGAATTGGCAGCTGTTCTGTGGTCTTTATTTTACAAGAAATGGAGTCATGGGAAGTACTTAGGCATTGTGATGTGTTGACAGCATTGGTGTTGTTCAGAACTGAGTTTTGTGGGGAGAGACATAAAGCAGCATGTTGTTGACTGACTCATAGTACAGAATGAGTTCCTCCTGGCACAATAATACCAGAGAAAACTGAAAAGGGAAGGAACGGAAGGAAAACTAACTTAGCAATTTAATTTTCAAGTTAAACTGATTCTTGTTTCCTTTCGCTGAACACGGATCGCAGGATGATCGACATATCGTGAAGGTCACTGCTCTGTATCTCGTTGGCATTCACTAACTAAAGGCTCTCAGCATTAATGCCAATTCTGGAATCATTCTGGGCTTTAACTAATGTTATAAATGAGAAAGTAAATCACACTCATCATGATGCCGTAGAGCACGGCACAACTCAAAAACAGTTCAGAGATCTGCTGCAGGCCATGTTGGAACGTTTCTCTTTATTTTCAATCATGGATGCAGGTTGATATAATTTTGCTTCTCTTTCTAACATTAGTACAGCAGGTCCCTGGGAGCTTTTATGTCTGGGAAATGTCTGTTTGGGTTGATTGGAATAGAAAATGTGGTTTTGCAGAGTATTTTACTTTCAGTGGAGCGTGCCTTAAAGTCCCATGGCTAGCAAGGGGCCTCATGCATTTCAAATCACTTTGACCTCCTCTTGATTTAAGTCAGCTTGTTGCATCTGGCGTGGTGCTCAATAGCAGAGTTACACCAAAAACTGTTTCCCTTTGACTGGTAGTAGTGGTTTGACTGGTGTGATTTTAGAAAAAAATATGTGTGACTTTGCCTGGTTCTGTTTGCACCATGACGAAGCATGGGAGAGAAATCATGCACATCTTTCTCCCTGTCCCCTCATCCATAAGTGGTTGCAGCTGAACTTGTTCCCATCAGCCCCTAGGCATGGGCTGTCTGTGATGACACTCTCCATCAACCCAGATCGACAGACAGTCAGTCTGCTTGCTCTCTCTCCTGCTGCTGCTCTGGTTTTCATCATAGTTAGTGTGAGGGACGGAGACAAACTTGTGTCTCTAAGGGATGTGATGGGCTCATTCTACAGGCAGTTCTTTCTCTCCCTGCGCTGGGCACACCTCCTTTCCATAATAAGGCCATAGCATCTGACTACATTTGTCCCCAGAGTTTAATAAAGATCAGCGCTGACAGGCAGTAAACCAACACAACCACCCACAAGCCTCCAGGCTAAAGGCACAACCCCAACCTGCCTCCCCCACCAATCTCTCTCTCTCTCTCTCTCTCTACCCCTCCTTCACACTCCAGCAGTTAGACTCCCTCTGTTCAGGGAGCCAGTGTTGAAAACTGAAGCCATCTTCCACTTGTACCAAACAATGGTTGAAGAACCACAGCCTTGAAGTTGCTCCACATCTCTCTGCACAGAGGAATGCTTTGAACATTTGGATTGTGTTGATGCCGTGCTTTACATGCATCTCTTAAAACAGAGCTACTCTTTACACCCACTTGCACCTGTCAGTAGTAGATCATATGGATAATAAAAGAAACAATATGGCTCTGGGGCTGGGTGCACTCATGCATCATATGTTTCATGTTTTCCTCTTTATGCTTTGCACAACCTCTCAAGCCATTAGCTTGTATAGTGAGATAGCACAGATATATAAAATAACAGTTTCATGTGATGATTTTTTATGTTTTTATAGTCAAACCTGCTTCCTTTGAGAGACGAATAAAGTAACACAATCTGCTTGTGACATTTTAGATGTCTTTCTGTATGCCTTGTGTGTGAAGATGGATCGACTGGCCTTCAATCTCATCACGCGCGCATCGCTCTCCTCCATATCCCCAACATCATCATCCTCATCATCGGCACCATCAGCATCATACGCCTTGTGGCCCTGACCCTTTGTTCACTCCACTGGGCATAAAGCTTTACAGGAGAAGCCCGCTCTCCTCCTCCAGAATCCTAACTGAATAGCAGATGGGCTCAGCTTTTGTGTGTCTTTTTTATTAGCTCCCCTAAATCAACACCTAACAATGCATGGAGAGAGAGAGGGGAATTGATTTCTCCCATCTAGCAATGCCCTGAGGTGGTGTAGGGTTGGTTGAAGGGTAAAGGGTGACAGGTGATGGAAGGGCGGAGTTCACTGGTTATGACTCCACTTCAGAACCAAGTACATGGTATTTTCTTTAGGTCTTTCTCAGATTTATCTTCCGATGTGTCATAGACATATTCAACATAGGAACTGCCGTCTATTGTGCCTAAACTTCTTGCCAAAGTAATGCACAGATCACCCATGTGTGTCGGTATCATGAAGCGCTGTTGTAATTCACTAGAGCTCTATGATATTTCTATGGAAGTTTAAATGCATGCTTGTTGGGATATTCACTCTCCAACCCAAGAAGATAAATGCACTTGATACATCCACCATTAGCCAGACCCTAGTCCACCAATGTTACACACTCCCATAAGACTTATGGGATTTTCTACATCCTGAATGTACTTCTTAGTTGTGCTTTCATCCTGTCTCTACCTGCGCAAGTGTAAAGTAAGTAGCCTACATGGTAAACCATTAACCACCAGAACAACCTGCAAGTACAGGTCATGTCAGCTCATAAGAGAAGGTCCGGTCACAGTCTGCTGCCTGATGATCCAGATGATACAGAGATTATAGAGGCATGGCTCAGAGGCAGGGTAGATAACTGGATGACGTTAATCCAGTGGATAGCGTTCCCTGTCCTTTTGTGAAAGTCAGCGAGAAGTGCAGAGGCTGTTTCAATTGGGAGAAATATCCATAATTTTCTGTAGCATGATCATACCTATTAATACTGTCAGCGTGGGCAGGGAAAGGTCAACTTTGTAGTCTTTGTATTGAGCTGCTTTCATAGGGAGGAGATTTAGAGTCCCTCTGCCTGCCTCTGTGAGTTCTAAGTCTATTGGGCTAGCTGTATTAAGTGGCACTGCATTAAGACGGTGGATTGTTGTTTCCCCACTGCCTCACTCCTCCTGATCACCTCCGAGGTTCCACGGAGCAGAGGCCTCATAAACATTTATGTATGGGCTACAAGCTCCTGTCGTAGGCCATGACTCCACTGGGCAGGAGCATCGTGCCCCTTTATGCCTCTTAAGAGACTGTGGTGTCTGTGTGGATCTGTGTGTGTGTGTGTGTATCTCTAAGGCAGAGAGAAAGTTATGTGCCTTCCTCACTTTAGAGCATTACGAATGAAAGGATTTGAATAGTAATTGTGAGATGCTTCTACTGTAGCTTCCAGGAGGAGATAGTTATTTTCACATTTGGTGGCTTATCATATGTTTTCACGCTGGGACTCTTATCACATGTAAATAGTATGGCTTTTGGCTCTAGAGTCCCCTCAGCTGTTGTTTTCTTTTGTTGTTCCTCCCAAGCTGAGACAGACACCCTAGGGAGTCTTCTAGGAGACACGGAGGGAAAGTACAGAACTCGTTAGTTTACATTTCACTTGTTTGGGACGAATGCCTAAACTACGATGCTGTGGGGTCTTCAACTAATCCTTCCCAGTCTTATTTCCGAGTTGTCTCCTCACATTTGGTCATGTTGTTTGGCTCAGCACCCCAACAGACACTGTGAAATGAGCACATGCCTGGTAAACCTGATCAGCAGTCTCGGGTTGCAGGCAGCGGAACAGCTCAGTCTAAACAAACAGCCATCCCAAGGAGAAGGAAGTGGTTAAGGCAGGGAGTGAGGGTCCCATAAGGCAGTCAGAGACCACACCGCTAGCAGACCACTGACACGCCTGGAAAATGTGAACAACATTGAGGAAATCCTCCCATAACAGCAGATATGGAGCTATGCCCTACAGTATGTGTTATGTTGATAGACTTTGTGGTTGGGCGTAGTGTTCATGGAATTAAAGTGCCCCTCTGTGTGTGTTTACTCTGCAGGACCCTGGGTATGCAGCTTTCCTCTTTGAGCAGCTCCAGGCACCTGGAAGCCATGAAGCTGGTGTCAGTTGTTGCCAGGTGTGCTCCACACCTCTCCAACAACTGACACAGGAGGCCCTGCAGATGCTCCACACCCCTGTCCTCTCCTTCAGCTCAGACATGCCATCCCTGCCCACCACCTCCTTTTTACCGCAGCCTTCTAGATTCACCATCTCATCCTCCAGTGCCCATGCGAAGCAGCCCTCCAAAGGCCAACCCCTTGCCCACACGGTCCTACCCATGGGGGAGCGGCGCAGAGGTCTGGGCTGGACACAGAGCTCCTCTGTCTCTTCAGGGCCTAAGACCAGTGTCCAGGTGACTGTGGGAGGAGGGCAGATCAGCGGAGCCTTGAGCTCAGTTACCATCCAGGCCCAGCAGTACCTTGAGGGCATGTGGAGCATCTCCAGAGTCAACAACTTCCTCCCTCAGCCCAACCCGGTATGTGTTGATTATGTCCATTCTCACCATTATACATTTTACATTGTATGTGTTTAGCTGACGCTCATCCACGGCAACTTAAAGTGAAAGCAACAGTAGAATAAGCTTAAATTCCTAGATGACCAAAATTACAAGCAACTAATAGTAAGGAGAACAGGGGATCTCATTCAGTGGGGAGAAGGTGACAATAAATACTCAGTACAATAATAATCAATCCTATGGGCATTATAACTATGGAATAGTTAATTTATGTTGTTTCTAAATGCCATGTCTTAGTGCTTGTCAGGCCGTGCCACAATGCAAATGCTACATTTCAGACCATTAAAGAGATGAGGCCCTCCAGAGAATTTGTTTGCCAGAACTCTGCAGGAGTGCTGACCTCATTCCTCAGTAGTCAAGGAGCCTGGCCGATCTAAGGTCAGAGGTCAGTGCAGCACTAATCTGCTGACCTCCTCTTCAAGGGCATTTCAAATGCTCACCCCACAGCGTCTCCATAACTCTTCTCTCATGTGGGACGAGGGTTAGTCACTGCTTTGTTTGATGTCTCAAAGACTTAGGAAGGTCCTCTGTTGCCCTTTTGGTGTCACGGGAGCTAATGCAGTACCTCTGTTATGACACTAAGTCATGCAGTTTTCAATGAACCAGAACGTTTTGGAATATTTTAAAGAGGTCTAAGTGCCAAGAGTGATTCTTAGCATCCCAGGGTGTAGTTCTGGCCGGTGATGTGAAGGTGTCCTCTTTACTGATGAGTCTCCTGCTGTGACAGGGACATCTGGTCTCAGACAGGACTGACATGCCTCTGTGACATTCTACACTACACAGATTTAGTGTACAGAGCAAACACACCAATCATTCTGCAGGTGCTAAACTGATCAATTCCTTAATATATCCCATAAGATATTAAATTCCTCTCTATTTTTGCTAACTCTGTGTTAGCTGTGTTTTAAACTGCAGTCTGTTGTGGGATTTGGTAGTGTTATTCCTTCCTTCCTTATTCAGCTTGAAGATTGAAGACATATTTTCACTCGTCTTTTCAATGTCAACAGGTGCCTTTGGAAATGGTTTATGGGAGGCTACCAAAAGCTTTCAACAGAATGTGTGCAATCTAGGGCAAATCAAAAGGCCTGGCATGAAAGGCAGGGCCTGACGTGTGTTCTCAATCTCCAGCATGTGCTTAAAAGCAATCAGTGGAGCCAGGAAGACGTTTCTCAATGCCACAAAGCTTCAAGGCTGGGGCCTCAGAGAAATGTCCCTTCAGGATATGGAGTTACAAACAGCCAAAATGAGTCTGGTGTTATTTTCTGTTTCTTTCATTAAAACCAGATCCTTCAGAATGATACAAAAAACCACACTAGCTCTGGTGGGTTGGGAATTCTGCTGTGCCAAAAGGCAAGAGCTTTAATTCATGATTCCCACTTGATTTCTTGTGGGGAAAGCATGAAGCGTTGTTCGCATAAAGAAGCAGTGATGGTCTCTGTTAGACAGTTATCCTACAGAGCGCATGAACCAGGGTGCCTGGGGCTCCACCACACACAGCCCATTATAGGGCACCTTGAATCCCTCATTTGAGAAAAGGCTCTGGTTGGCATGTGGAATGATATTTGTGGTCCTTTAAATGCCACTGCTCTCCCTCTGTACCAGTGGAAATGGCTGAAACATTGTCTCATATGAGTATGATTGCTTTGAATGGAGGAAATAGAGATGAGTTAATGTTTCTGAGAATGTCTTTAGAGAACTCCAGTCTGCAGAATCCCAGAACCTGATACAAAACCCTATGAGCTCCAACTTCAATACTGTTTATTTAATTGCTACTGCCACAGTTCTTTGAATGAAGGGCTTAAAGCCTATAAAGCAATACAGACAACCATATTGCTAATAGCTAGAATTATTGTCTTCAACCATGCACACTCAAAATGGCAAATTGATTGACCCATTTGGGATTATCCCTCTGCTCCATAAAATCCATAACCAGAATGTGCACTAATCTGCTAAGACCAAGTGCTCTTGACCCATGAGAGTTTCAATGTGTGTTGTTGGCCCGCTGGTGGCCTGCTGCCCTGGCCTGCTCGACTGCTACCAATTTGAAGCGCAGCAGATGATCTTGGCTGCTGCTGCCTTGGTGCAGCTGGGCCCACATGGCAGTGTGCCACAGAGAGGGACGATGACAGAGGGAGGAATACAGGAAGGAGAGAGTAGGATATTAACCATTCTGGTCAAATATGAAACCATTCAAGATTCTGTTCAATTTATTTCTGGTATTTCTATCATGACATAATGTTGATGAAGAGTAGAGAGTTAAATGCCAGGGTCATCTAAAATGTTATCGACTTTTTAGTCTTTTTCTCACATGGCCAGACCTTATGGCGTGGACCGTGGAGTGGTCATCAGTGTGAGATTTTAACATTCCCTTCACTTGGTTTCTATTAGTTACTGAAGCCAGTCAGGCACGACAGCCCAGATTAACAGGGCCTATTTCACCTCAGCAGTAATAGTCTGTTGTCTACTGGGATCAAAGATCACAGAGAGCCCTGCTATGCTCAGCCTCTGAGGAGATGGTCTGCTGATAGGAGACTTGAGACTTAATGGGAAGCTCTCACTCGCTCTCTCTCTCTCTTTCTTTTTTCCTCTGTTCTTCCCTCTATCTTTCCTGTTCCATCTTTTCCTCTTCTCCTTTTAGTGGCAAACCAAGGCAAAGGGATCAGGGAGGGCTTGGGGTTAAAGGGTGGAAGGCCAGCTCATTAGTGACTCTCAGTGCGAATGGCTGAGGACACATGGCTCCTCTGACACAGCCTAATTACGTGACCAGAGAATAGATTGTGCTTTTCAGCTAGAACCAGGGCCAACCTATAGGTCCAAGGCTAGAGCAGCTTGGCTGAGGGGCTTAAATCATGTGTTCAATCCCAGAGGGAATACTTTGGCTACTTTCAAAACTTGACAGGCATCCTGATGTGCAGGGAAGTATGCGTGTGTGCATCTGTGTGCGTGTGTGTGTGTGTGTGTGTGTGTGTGTGTGTGTTTTGGCCAAGCTGTTTATCCATTTTGAGACATCCCAAACCCCCACCCGCCACCCGCCACCAGCACCACTTCCATTGACCAGCTGTCCCTGCACGCTCCTGAAATTTGCTGCCACTTGATTTTCAAACTGCCACTGCATTGGTTCAATCAGTGACAGTTTTGATGAGCTATCCAAATAGGCTTCCTGTGCTGCTGTGTGAAGTGCTCTAATCTTTCGTGCCAAAGTGTAATGGGTACTTCCCTGGTATGTGCTGAGTTCCTAACCGCCGTCACCCACACCAGCATGGTGTTTCCGCTCTGGTGGCTGCGTGAGGATCTGTATTTGGCTCATTTCAGTTTGCACCCAGTCTCTCCATCATCTACTTCACAAATCATAACTTCTTGACAGCTATCAGATATCACCACAGCTTGATATCTGACCTAACCTCCATGTTGAGGTCTCAAGAGAGCAGATCCAGACTCCCAAAACAAGGCTGTGGATTCCCATGTCTGATAACAAGTTCAAAATGAGGAAATGGGAAATGTGGAATTCATCAAGAGCGCACACTGACGACTTGTCCGTCAAGGTTTTCTGTGTGACGATAATTGAACTAAGCAAGCCTTAATATAGCAACGTATTGTACTACATATAAACCAAGGCAGTGTTAGCGCTGTGTTGAGCAATAACCAATGCAACTCTCATGTGAATGTCTGAATGTATGTCTGTCCTTACATCTTGATGTATAGCATTCACATGCCAGTCGTGGCATATAAATAGCTCAGCTGTCAGCCTCCATTGACAAATGGCATATACCAGAGGGCACATGCACTTTATAAAAAGATTGTAAATGTTATTTTAGTTGCCAAACTTGAATCTAGGGCATACACTGATGTAGTAAATATGCAGAGAGCCTGAATTGTGTTGACAGTACATCCTGTCAAATGGCACCATGTGTAAAGCTTGTGTCAGTGCACTGCTCAATTCAAGGTTGTTGCTGGTTACACAATATTCATGTGTCACTGTTATAAATGTTAAAGAACGCTTTCCTATCCTGAAAGAACCCACAGGACCAGTTCCTGTCACCTGCTATTGATCATTGTCCTGTTGGATAGACTGCTTGTTGTTATGGTGACTCCAGTTGAAGTATGCTTTAACCCTCCTGTTATGTTCATCTGGCAGGAACACCAATAATCATTATTTTACTGTTTATATTTGTGTATTATAATACATATAAAGAAAAGAAAATCAAACTGTTCTGTCTGCACATTGGCAAAAACGTAACATCAATTATATTTGGTTTTATTAGATCTTTTAGACCTCTGAATGCCGCCAGCCTTAGGAGTTATAGACTAGTGCCAGCTGCTCTACCTACTTGTCCCACACTGTCCTAATAGCTGCCAGCTTGTCTCCAGATTATCAAATGTGATGACCCTAGACCCCAGCCAGGATGAGGAGCCCCAAATAAACATGTAAATGGGATTTGTCCAGCTCTCTCTAATTCTGCACAAAAACATGCCCCCCTTCTAGTCATTTTAAGAACTATATTCTGAACTGAATCAATGACTTAAAAGCTCAAAAGCAGACATCATATCTGTGACACGAGTCACTGCCTTCCTAGTGGGCACTTTTATTAATTTGTTGCTGATATTGTTGCCTAATGAATTAATTAAGGGCAGTGCACAGATGCACACGCATTCCCTTTTTAATTTTTTATATATGTATTTATTTATTTTTATTGTTCAGCTACTGAGCTGTTATATTTTTATCCTATTTATTTTGCTTAGTGTTATTGCACCTGCTGTCTTATGTGCAATGACTGTGACCTTTGATTCGCTTTTGCACTGAGAGCACTGACATGCCAGGCCACATTTGTGTTCTTCTGTGTCTGATTGTATGTTCTGTGTTTACGTGTTGGTCTGGAGAAACTGAATTGCCCCATGGGAACTAATAAAGTAAACTGAACTGAACTGAACTGAACTGAATATGAATAAAATGAACATCATAACTGCTGCTGATCCTGGTGAATATGAATAAAATGAACATCACAACTGCATAACTGTGTCTATGTAGCCGGTCCTAGCCGACCACACTGCGCCGTGTTCTGGTGGCAGGTGCATAGAAAGTACAGCGTACCACGGCTGCAGGTGATGATGGTTTATTTCTCACTGCAGCAAATAGACAAAAGTGCAAGAGTAACATCCGACACATCAGTTGCACATACACCTCACTGCTAGATACTTGCAGACTGCTTATACCAGTGGCGCCGCCCCACCACTCCCCACATGAAGAAGAAACACAAAGACCTTCATTGAAAAAGACTTTAAAAAATTACTTTGAAATATATATTTTTTACATGAGCAAGGTAAATATTATAGTTATATTATAGTTAGTGACTGAGTAAAATGTATAATCTGCAATAGATAAAAAATGTTCTACGCTGTCTAAAGTTACTGATTGGTGACGTTTTTCCGGTCTGGGGCGCAAAAATCTTCGCCGCTTGACTCCCGTTGACTCTCATTATAAGTTGTACATGCGCAGTTTGCTCCTCTCAATACAAGAGATAGGAGCTTCTTGGGGCGCATTTTTCCTGCGCCCAGAGCATTACACACCACCACCCAACAGGTGGCAGCAGTGATATCCGGTCTGTCTGTGATACATGGCGCTGGGTGAGTTGTTGTTGTGTTGGAGACAGACGGAGACAGACGGAGTCACAGAAAAAGTAAATAAATGGAGAAAGAAAATTCAGTTAAGGCGCTAAAAATAAGGCCGTTCGAATGAAGAACAATGGAAGAGAAGCTCAGAGTTAAAGAACTTGGACCTGATCAGCCGGACATTGTAATTAAACAGCAATCCAAAGACCGAGGAAGGGATTACACTCGGTCGTTCTCGAGGAGCTGGTTTCAGAGGAAGGCTTGGCTAACTGCCTGTGATGATGCCAATGCTTTGTTTTGCTTTCCCTGCCTCCTTTTTCAAACGTCAGGATCAGACCCAGCATGGATTCAAACAGGTATGACTGACTAAATATATATATATATATATATATATAGGGCGGCACGGTG
>CABFOS010141584.1:12194-27802 GCA_900660315.1 Diretmoides pauciradiatus
GGCAGACTGGGACAAACATTCGGCCCTGGCATTTGGTCCCTGACCGGCCTACTTTCTAAAGGGGGCACGGCTTGCGTTAAATGCAAATATCACGCTCACTTACAGGCTGGAATAATACACTCGATTTGGTAGATCATATTTGTGATCAATTGTCTTTGTTTTTCACCTCATCATGTTCCGTGTTATCAGTGGCATAGATTCCATTTGTGGGGGATTCTGTACATTGTGGGGTAGTCATTAAGCAGGAGGTCTGGGGGTCCTCCCCCAAGGAAATTTTGAGCATCAAAGACTTCATTTCCTGCATTGTGGTGAATTTTTCTGCACCAATTTATGGTGGAAATGTCTATTTATTTAAAGGAAAACACAAAATTCAGGCACCAGGTGACAATTCAAAATATAATAATATAATGCAGTAAGGCTCTCAGGCATTCTGGAAAGGATCTCTACTTTCAAATATTTATTCTCCTGTAGTTTAACTTCTCATTTAATATTGTCCCTGCTGATCAACACACATCATGAGCTCATAATTCATATTCATATTCTGGTAAAAGTTTAAAAAAAAAGACCCAGTACTGAAGAAAAACGACATGCCCCTGTCGGAGGCGTTGTTGCGTCTAGGAGTAACGTTATAGCGGTTTTCCAAAATAAAAGTCCTCTACTTCTTTCATGTTTTTATTGGGGGGGGGGAAATGCATGTGTCAAATATTGAGGGGGAAATCTATGCTTATATATAGCCAGCCGCTATATTCTGGCTGTGATCCATTCAGGATTCCAGCCAGAGACATGATGATGCTTTTTTATCAGTCAGACAGAGAGGCAGAGCTGTCGCCCTCCTGTACGGTAACTTGTTCCACATCCCCAGTTGGTTTTGTCTGGAAAAAACGTAAAATGCTTTTCTGCCTTTTCCCGACATTGTGACTCGCTACTTTAGTTAATTACCGCACCGGGACAGGTAGACCACCAATCGACCACCGTCATCTGCTGAGCTGTGACAGATCCTGACGGCATCTCACCTTTTTAGATCAATTTACTAGGTCTAAACACGTCACACATTAAACGTTTGGCAGTGTCTCTGCCTTTTTTATTTTCTACCTGAAGGTTTCTGAGCTGTTATTTCATAAAAGTGTATTAATTTTCTTTACGTTAGTGGAGGCGGGCAGCAATTCAGCGGAGATTTCAGTGTGACTTTGCAGCACCCGGGTCCTATTTGAATTGTCGTGACCCGGGATTAACCCGTGTTGACTGGCTTGGTTTGACTTTACAACAGCAGGTTGAACACGGGTCAAATAACCCGGGTCCGACCCTGGTCGTTGGTCTGAAAGTGGTATTAGTGAGACTTCTTTGCTCTTTGCTTGAGGTGGGGAACTAGAATTGATCTGCACTCAGAGTCACCTGCAGTGTTTTCATTGTTTCACTTTTGCGAAACAACAGAAATAGATTAAGCGATTTAGTTGTTTCAGAAAAGGGGATGAGGAGGGATTTCCAACAAGAAATCTTTTATTAAACCTCCTGTAAGCAGTTTGCCAGTAATCTATATTTCAAGCTGGTAGCAGTCAATGAAGACATGCACTGACACGTGTTGGGCGATTCATGAACAATCCATTCTTTTTTAATTAATCTTTTGAGCGATCTGGTACGTACGATTCGTAACTGCGAGTGAATCGTTCATTTCGTTCTTGGATTTGCGCATGCGCATTACTTCAATGATCCGGTATCTACAATCCGAGAGTATTTTCGTTCATCACCCTCTGTGATCCGACCGATACCTACACTCGTTGTTTCATCCTTCGATTTGCGCTAATGAACGATCCGTGATCCGACTGGAAAAGAGTTGTTCATTTCACTGAACGAGATCCGAAGATCCGAGTCTGAAAAAAGATCCGAACTTCCCACCACGAACTGACACTTCATTTTACAGATCTCCTATAGTTGTTGAAACCCTTGTCAGCGTCCTCTGTTCTGCATGTCATGCTTTACTATGCCAGTCTGTACGGTATTATAACTCTATCGCTGGTTTAATTGCTGTGTTAGAACGAGAGCTTACGTCACCTCCTTGATTGCTCTTTCTCCTTGTCAATATCAAACCATAGCCTGCTGTTCTGTGTCATACACTTGAAAGAATGACAATCAACTAAGTACTGATTGGCATATGGGGGTTTGTGTGCCCATAAGAGTAGCCTATAGCTTATCTCCTGTTGTCTCTTGGACTTCCTGTGCAGCCTCGCTGCAGTGGCCTTCAGCACCGCACCTAGATAAGAAGTATTTCTCTGCTAAAATAACATTGCATTACCAATACCTTTTTTCCACTATTAAATGGATACAAGAAGCAAAAATGATAATCCAGAAGTAAACCACAAATCAGATGTTTCAGTCGAGCATTTTTTGAGGTCCTGTACTGCAATAACCTCCCTGTATTACCAAGCAAATGTGGAATAATGACAACATTGTTTTTAACATAATGTTCAGTGTTCATGTGGTGTTTGTGTACTTCACAATCTTGAGTCTTGATGCTGGTGCAGGGACCTGCTGAGAACTAGCGTGGTAACAGAAGTACATGGTGCACAGAGACGGCAGGACAAATATATCACTCTGCACATGCACATTAAACATTGAATCACAGTAGGCGTTCAGGCAGACGGGTGTACAGTAGCGTAGCAGCAGATTGGCTTGTCAGAGATGTGAGGTTGTGACATTACCTCACGTCTGTTCTGGTGCTATAACAAGGAAAAGTTATGGAAATTTGTTTCATAAATATGTTAATGTTGTTCATTTACGCTGAGTTTGAAATAATTCATAATAATAATTTATTTAAAAGAAACTATGTAACGTTCAAAATATAATTCATTTGTGTCATTTATGCTTTGGATTCTCATTTTTATTTTAAATATTACATTTTATCCTCACTTTTTCATGTATACACAAATACAAAATGTTTGGTCATGGAATTTGGTTTAAAGCCATTGAAAAGTGATGGAAAAGTCATTGAAAAGTCATGGAAATCCATTTGTCAAAAACCTTGATAGTACTTCTCTATATATATCCAAGTGATTGTATCTGGAGTAATAGTTCCACTCCCGCCTGCTTAGTGGTACCTGTGTTTCCTGTGATAGACATGATTTAACCTCCTCCTCCTCTATCTTTGTACAGGATGATCAGACACCTCTGCACTGTGCGGCTCGTATGGGCCACAAGGAGCTCGTCAAGCTGCTCCTGGAGCACAAGGCCAACCCAGACTCAGCCACCACCGCTGGTCACACGCCCTTACACATCGCTGCCCGTGAAGGACATGCTCACACCATCCGAATCCTGTTGGATGGAGGAGCACAGCAGACCAAGATGACCAAGGTCAATTAGATTAATGCCTAATATGTTATCATCCTACTTCTATAGTTCTCTTTCATTTACCTCTGTCATTATCCTTTACTCCCATTCTAACCCGTACTCTCATTCTGCTTGTAGAGTTAGTGTGTTTCGTTACTCTTTTGTCTTTGACAGTTGTTAAAGCCATTGTATATCTTCTAAAACACATGGAAATGAATGAGAAAATACACCTTGTTTTCTTTGTCCTTGATAAACCTTAATTTACATAGGATGTGTTCAACAACAGGGAGCATGGCGCACAACAGAAGTGTGCAGCATGGTAAACAGCCCTCTCTATGTTTTTGTGAGCAGAAAGGCTTCACTCCCCTGCATGTGGCCTCTAAATATGGAAAGGTGGACGTGGCTGAGCTGCTGCTGGAGAGAGGAGCCAACCCCAACGCAGCTGGGAAGGTTAGATAATTTAGTTCCATAGTGTGTGTGTGTGTGTGTGTGTGGGGGGGGGTAGGTTAGAGTGATCAGCCTGAAAGCATGAACCCACAGAAATGATTTGTGGGCAGGGGTGTTTGTGCTGACATTGAGCATGTGTTTTATATTGTAACAGAATGGTCTGGCTCCTCTTCATGTGGCCGTCCATCACAACAACCTGGACGTTGTTAAACTTCTCGTCAGCAAGGGAGGATCTGCACACAGCACTGCCCGAGTAAGACACACACACACACACACACACACACACACCATTTTAAAAAGTGACGCCTACTCTTAACTTTATAAAGTCCAATTTCAAATTCAAAGTGGATGCAGAGCAGTTCGGACATGACTCAACAACTTGAAAAACACTGAAAGAACACCCAAACCTTTGTACTTGTGTGCGTGTGTGCATGCGTGTTTGTGTCTGCCTGCTCACCTGTCTGTCTGCACGTGTATGTCCTTGTCGCTTCCTACAGAACGGCTACACTCCGCTGCACATAGCAGCCAAGCAGAACCAGATCGAGGTGACTAGTTGTCTGCTGCAGAACGGGGCATCAGCCAACGCCGAGTCCCTCCAAGGCGTCACGCCCCTACACCTGGCAGCCCAGGAGGGACGACCTGACATCGTGGCCCTGCTCATCTCCAAACAGGCCAATGTCAACCTGGGGAACAAGGTTTATTATTAGACTGAATTACAGTTTATCAATACCGGAAAGCAAAATTAGATTTACATGGCAGCGCGTGACTGGAGGGAATCTTCAAAAATAAGATTATAAGAATGTATTTTTAAACAGCAGTTTAAAGAAAGATTTAGAGTTGGTAACTTGACGTTTCTGAGCTAGATATTTTGAATAATAGTATCTGTTTAGGATCAAATACTGCAGCTTAAACAACAGTGTATACTATGTGACATTGCAGGTTCAAGTCAAGGTGAAAATCTTTGTTGCCTGTCATCTCCTCTCCTGTCTTTCTACTTTCTGTCCACTGTATAACATCTAACAGAGTAGAAACAGCCCTAAAATACTGTCATTTCTCCTATGTCTAAAAGAACGGCCTGACCCCTCTGCATCTGGTGGCCCAGGAGGGTCACGTGGGCATCGCTGACACCTTGGTCAAACAGGGGGCCTCTGTTTATGCTGCTTCACGGGTAAGAACACTGCCTCCGTTGGTACACAGAACGACAAATAATTCAACAGACAAAAGTAAAGTGGTAAAAGAATAAAAACAAAAGAAAAAGACGTCATGGGAAATTGGCTCGTTGGTCCACTTACATGTTATATTAGAAGTAGCAGTAGAAATCTCTGTCCAACATTAGCATACAGTAAGTTAAGTGCCTGTAGAGAACCAGCTTTATCTAACATAAGAAGATGGACCCTTTATTAATACAGAGTTGCTTTTGTTTTTTTGGCAATTCACATAAAGAGTAAGTTGACCAACAGGAAAGTTTAGTGGTCATGTAATAAAACTGTTTTAGTTGCCTTACCTTAACAAAAGTTTTAGTTGCTTGAACCAAACCTTAACTCTAACCTTAACCTAAGTTGTTTTATTGCAGTGATAGGTTGTGACTGGCCATCCATGGTTATAGTACAAATCAAGGGTACATTTTTCGAAAGATATCATGCAATATGTTATGAGAACATGTTGCCATCACCACGTTATTACTATAGGATCTTCATTCATTCAATTTCAAACGTCTCCCTCTCTCACTCTGCCTCCGTTTCTCTCCCTCTCGATTTCTCAGATGGGCTACACCCCCCTTCACGTGGCCTGTCACTATGGCAACATCAAGATGGTGAAGTTCCTGCTGCAGCAGCAGGCTCACGTGAATAGCAAGACAAGGGTAAACTCTCTCCCTTTCTCACTTGCACTCACTTACACTCACTTGCACTCACTTACACACACACACACACACATTGTTGTATAGAGGGCATTGCTCATGGGCATCCTCACATTCTTACAATACAAACGTTACAAGCAGCCCTTAACATGTCTACCTCTCACCTGCTGATAGCTTGTACTATGTATTCTGATATGGAAGCAGTTTTAAATAATGCCCTGTTAGTGTCAGGAATGATTAGAGCATTACTTATTCGCACAAGGTGACACGATCATGGCTTGACACACTGTGCTCTATTTTTGTGGTGACACAACAGTCAATATTCAACGACAGTTTCATGAGGCGCCACCATTGTCAGTTTGGTAATTTGGTGGACAGATTTGCACAGGGATGGGGTGGGGGCGGGTGGCAAGGAAAACCAGCTGGTGCAGTGGGATTTTGGTATCAGTTTTGGGGTGAAATTGCGCCTCCCGCCTGTGAAGACTGCATGGAACTAAGGCGCAAATCAATTATTACATTGCTATTTTTGTGGTTTTGGGCACATGAACAACAGATCTGTCCAAAATTCTGCATGTTAGGCTATATTTTACATGAGGTAAATCCTTCACCCATGGACTAACGGAATAAAACCTCTTTAATATGCTAAGCACAACTAACTATCTACGCTCTAAACCTGTGCTAACGGAATTGATGTGTGAATCATAGGCAGTCAAGCCGCATCATTAGAGAGGAGGAACACTTTCAATTCTGTACACCAGTTTGTCATATAATTCTCTTTTTTACTCTAACTCTCTCTGATCATATTGAAAGGGTTTCTTCTTTGTTGTGATTGTAAGACACAGAAGCTCATACCAGATACAGCCGGCAGATCATTTATATGTTGTGTTGTGCAGTGTGCTCCTTGTGCGCTGTAGGAGAAGCTACTCTTAGATGCCAAATAATCGAATTTGACATTTAAATAGTGCACATATTTCCAACCTCTTCCCGAATCAATTTTACATCATCATTCCCTTGGGGGCCTATCTGAGGTGCCATAAATGTGACCGTGTCAACTCTTGCTTTTATGGTTGTACCGGGAGAATGTTCACATCCATCACAAAGTTGCCAATACGCCGTTGTGCGAGTGCACTGCTTTTAAAGGGGATGAAAGAGCTGATGTAATTGGGCAGAGTTGAAGTCAGCCCTCACCACAATGTATTCCTCTTACAGTAACCCAACCTCTCTGACCACTACGCTGCAGTTGTGCATTGTGCCTCTGATCAGCAAAATACCAAAATAGACCAGACGCGCCCATGCACCATAGACTTTAGACCTGTGCCCACTGTGTCTGCTCTATCTCTTTTCTTTCTCTCCCTCTCTGTCTCTCCACCTTCTCAATCTCCATCCCTCTCTTCTCCTCCAGGTGGGCTACACACCCCTCCACCAGGCAGCTCAGCAGGGCCATACTGATATTGTCACCCTGCTGCTGAAACACGGAGCCCAGCCCAATGAGATTACCACGGTGAGACACATCTCTGAATACCTCTTCCTCTTTTCCTTCAATTACCTGCCTCTCCTCTTACCTCTTCCAGTCCTCTGACCTTTCTGGTGAAATGTGAACACGTGTATGTGTCTCGAAGGGACCAAAGCAAGCTATTACACTGTGTAATATACAGTATAATGACTTAATTGCTCTTACACTATGCACCTCTTAAGCCACCGTTTTTTTATCCCTTCTTTTCTCATCTCCTTTCCATTTTCTGGCCAATTCACAAATCAATTAACATCTTTGAATATATCTCTGACCCTATGTGTTAGGCATAACTTCTCCATTGAGATTAAGGTTTAGGTTTAGGGGGTTAGGTTAGGCTTAGTCTAATACTCAATTTAGAAAATGAAAATTATGATGAGTCTCAACTTTGCATCTTGACCAGAAAGCAATCTCGGAACCCAGAGACTCAATCGGTTTGACCACCATCCGAGCCTCTTGGATCAATGGCCACTAGTTCTGGGTTATCCGGTCCAGCCAGCAGATCTGAAGAACGACTTCCTCTTCCAGCTGCTGATCATTTAGTTTTTAGTTTTTGGTTTTTACGGTCATTTTTTATATCAAACTTTTGCCATATCCTGTCCGCAAGCAAGGTAACACATCACGTTTGTCAAGCAAATACGTCAAACAAAGCAATCACACTGTAAAAACGGCCGGCGGATGCCCGGTCCCCTGAAGAGGAAGTCGCTATCCGCGGGTCGTTTTACAGTCCAATTGCTTTGTTTGACGTATTTACTTGACAAACACAATGTGTTAGCTTGCCTGCCTACAGGGTACGGCAAAAGTGTGAAAAATGACCGTAAAATCGAAAAACTAACTGATCGGCGGCCGGAAGAGGAAGTCGTTCTTCAGATCCGCTGGCTAGACCGGATAACCCAGACACAGTGGGCGTTGATCCCAGAGTCTACTATCGTTATGGATAATAGTCTCTGGGTTCCGAGATTGACCAGAAAGTAACAACCTTCCTGCTCACCCAGCATCCTCATGTGTGATATTTTTTGTGATGCTCTCTGTATAGAATGGGACATCGCCCCTGGGCATTGCTAAGCGACTGGGCTACATCTCTGTCATAGATGTGCTGAAACTGGTCACCGAGGAGTCTGTCTCCGCGGTGAGCAACACATAATACTGTACATGGTTCACATGGTTACACCCGTGCGAGGCTGCGAGGCAGGGACCTTGACACCACGCCGTGACTCAATTTTCAGACAATCAATTTTGTTCTAGCATCTTTCAGTAAGTTCAGCTCCCTCTTTCCTGTTTGTCAGATGATATAAAATCAGTAATGTTTCCATTTTCTCCACTCTCTCTTTTCTCCGTGCTCTCTTTCTCTTGATCTCTCTTTCTGATTTAAACAGATCACCACAGAGAAGCACCGGATGAGTTTTCCCGAGACAGTAGATGAGATTTTGGATGTTTCAGAGGATGAAGGTAGGCCGGCAGATTTGGATGTAGATTCAGTTCAGTTGCTCTGTGTGATCGTTTATTTTCAGCTCTGACTCAGTGTTATGGTAGGAGAAGCCTGTTTGGGAGATAAATTAACATGTGGAAGTACAACCATGAATTCAAATATATCACATGACTCTTTATAACAACCTTTTTTTCCATTTTGTTTTGTAGGGGTTGCCCAGCTAACGTTAGGTAGGATTGTGTGTGTACCTCTGCTCTGTTCGGTCCGGTGGCTATAGTGAACTTGTGGCTTCATTGCAATTGCACTTTCTCATTTTCTCTGTTCATCACTAATTGTCCTCTTAATCTGTTACGCTGCTCTAAACGAGCCCTTTTTCACTTTTATCCTCTCTCTCTCTCTCTCTCTCTCTCTCTCTCTCTCTCTCTCTCTCTAACTTTGATTTAAAAAAGGTGTCAGTTTTTCATCGGCATGTAGTCATGACATTTTCCTTTTACCAGCGTTCAGCGTTCATCTGTCCGTGGACTCATTATTGACAGGACTACACAGTATTTCAACATTTTTTTTAAAAACAATTGGCTCCTTTTCAATGAATGCTGCTCCTCCTTCCATTTTGAAGATGAGAGCTCCTGCCCTGGCAGCTTAATTGATCAATAAACTAATTACACGCATGCTGTGCCCCAGCTGTGACACAACCAAGTGAACAGCACACACAGTTGTTTACACACTCCTCTTTCTGCTGTAAATGTCATGACAAGGCATTTTCAAAGCTGTTTTACAGACAGTTTGAATAGTTTTGTATTTTGTACCTGATTAACTTGTGCATTGTATTCTTCCTATTATATTCTGTTTCTTTTATTTATCTGAACTGCTTTTATTTCTGATTGTTAAAGTGCTATACAGCAATTTAAGTTTATTATTGTCATTATGATTGTTAAATAATGATCGTAATGATAATATAATAACAGTCCCCCCTTAACTGAGGTATTTTCTCCTACACAGAAATAACCATCACCACATGTGATTTCATCTTTAACGGGCATGCTCACTAAAAAAAGCTGTTACCAGGTGGCTTGCAGTCTGCCGTCCATGCAGTGTCCTAAATCCTGTTAATATTCACTGTCTTTCTGTACCAATCCTCTTCTTTCACTCCATTGGTCTCCATTGGCTCTGGTTGTTGTCGGTTTGACTCCATTGCTTGGACCAAAATATCTGACTGACTGCTTTGTGGCCATTGTTTCTGTGGGATCATGAGAAGGATGGTGGTGTGATGATTAAGACAACTGCCTCTATTACAACTTTCCTTATTACACTGCAGTATATGTCCATTTTAACACAATTTAATCTTAATATGTGCTCTTTACAACCTGTCATTTGCCAATCTCCCTGTTTTCACCTTCCTCCTCCATCTTTCTGACGTGTCTGTGTTGCCTGCAGGAGATGAGTTGCTCGGCATGGATGGAGGACGTTACTTGAAGCTTGATGACCTCAAAGACCAGGATGATGACTTCCTGTCCCCTAAGAAGACCCTCAGAGACTTTGAGAGTGGGTTGGGTACCACGTAAGTCCTGATCTTTTTGTGGTGGCGGCATGTGTCATGAATCACTGATCTCTTCACTTATGAGGGTAGGCGAGATGAGATAAATGTGTTGGAATTTAATAATTTCCTTTTTTTTTAGATGTTTTTTTATTGAAGGACATATGTAAGTCATACAATGTTACAATTCAAGCAATACTTTTCCTTCCATTTTTCTTTTCTTTAACAAACACCCCTCTCCATCCCCTCCCACCCCTACCTTGAAAATCCATAAAGATACAAGTTGAGACAAGACACACAATGACACTGACACTATAAACAACAGCAACAATAATAATACATTTTTAAAAAACAGAAGAAAATGAAAATATATTGTGCAGTTACATAATATTCCTCTCATACCCAGGGGAGTGTTCAAAGGTTGCTAGAGTAATCTATCGAGCATTGCCATTTGGTATAGAAACGGTCTACAGAGCCCTTGAGAGTGAATTTTATCTTCTCATGTCTAAGAAAGAACATTAGGTCTTTAAGCCAGATGGAAGATGATGGGGGAATAGGGGACTTCCATGCTAGCAGAATTCTGCAGCGAGCTAATAGAGATCCATATACCACTATATCAGCCTGCCTGGCAGTCAGAGTAGTCCAGTATAGTTCAAGGTTGCAGGGCTGCAAATCCAATTCCAGAATTCTTGATAAGGTTCCAAAAACAAAAGCCCAGAAGTTTTTTTTAGTTTGGGACAATAACAGAACATATGAGCTAGGTCTGCAGGGGTGTTGTTGCAACGGTCACATCTATTGTAAACATTCGGGTAGATCTCAGCAAGTCTTGCCTTACTAAAGTGGGTACGGTGCAGGATCTTAAATTGTATGAGCCCGAGGCGTGCACAAGATGTTGACGAATATATCCACAGCTACATCCCAGAACTCATCTGTAAGTTTTGACCCCAGTTCAGCCTCCCAAGATAATTTTGTTTTAGAAAGAGTGCATGCATCCAATGTCATAAGATGGTCATACATTTGTGAAATTATACCCTTTTGCTTGGGCAGAATCTCCAGACATTTTTCCCAAGGTAATTCAGTGGGTACACGTGGAAAAGAAAAAGGTCATTTCTAGATAGGACATGCTTGTCTTTCATCCGACTCATAGAGGTCTCTAATAAACTTAATTCCCTTTCTATCCCATATAAGGAAAGCACAGTCTATCACAGAGGGAGCAAACATATGGTTATTTGATAGTGGGGCCAATGCAGATGGGGTCTTGAATTTAAAGTGCCGCCGGGCAACTAAGACCAAGTTTTAAGGGTAGAGTACTATAGGGGAATTAAATAATTTCATTAAAATCTGTCCTTGCTTCTTACTTGCTTCTCGTATCCTCTTTTATAGGCCCTACTCTCCTGCTATTCCCAGGATACCTTGTGTATCCCCAGAGACCGTTCTGTTGGAGGTAGGCTTAACTGCTGATTTGTATCCGTATGCATTACATATTGTAAGCATTGTCTTTTTATCCTATTGAATACAGAGGTTAATCCTGAGATTTATTATCTTTCTCATTCAGATTTTCTCCTTCTCTTGTATTAGAATGTCTTGCACAGTACCAACTCACAGTTTCCTCTCTTTTTTCTGTTTTGCTCTCTGCCGTCTTTCTTTATCACCCCCTCCTCTCTCCTTATCTCTCTTCCTCTATTTGTCCTGTCTTTCTTATTCTCTACCTCCTCTCCTGTACTCTCTTCTTTCCTCTCTTTCCTTCCATCTCTCTCCTTCCCTCTCTGTCTCAGTCTCATTTCTCTCTTTGCCCTTCAGTTCAAGCTCAGCATGTTTTATTGGTATGAAAGCATCAAAATAAAAGCTCAACCAAAGATCGATATTTTCTCCCTCTCTGACCTCAGCACACCCCGGTCCCTCTGCCAAAGGAATATGACGAGGACTCCCTCATCCCTAGCAGTCCGGCTACAGAGACGTCAGATAACGTCAGCCCCGTGGCCAGCCCTATTCACACTGGGTCAGCTAATAAACACAGTTGCATTTGATTGTTCTTAATTTGTGTCCATTGCCGCTAGTTGTTGATCTGCACATTTTATGTTTGTCGCTGATGCTTTTCCCCCCGGCCAGGTCTTAAAGAAGAGATTTGCAGTGGGGTTATCAGGTTAAATAAATGATATGTACATAACAAAAACAACTATAGATAGAAGGAATAAATGGAGATGGAATAAATTAAGAAATCTGTGAAACTAGGCACATATTGGATGACATATGGCAGGAGTCTTAATCACACAAGCTTATGTGGGCTTTAGGCTTTCTTTCAAAGGCCTTTTCTTCAGCTTCAGCTCTTGCCTTCACTGATTAGCTAATGGTGTATATTAGCTGTGGTAGTATGAATGGTAATCAGTGGGAATATGCCACCAAGGAGGTAGATTATATCTAAGGAGGTAAGGCATATCCAAAAACTACACAAACTAAAAGTAAAGCTCCACAGTTGTAGCTTCAATATAGAATGATCCTTCATCATGATTGTTGTTTCTACAGGCAGGCTGCTTTCATCAGGTTGTTTCAGGGTACAGGCACCTCATTAATCCAGGTCCCTGCCTGTATTGAGACAATAAAAATAATAAAAAACACACATAATGGATCAGTGCCTTCGTTGTGACTTATTCGGCAATGTTTCAACCTCAGGCATCCAACTGACAAAGACCAGATTTGGTCAAAACACTAAAAGCATCAATCCTATTTGTATTTCATTCAGTAGGATCCATTTATCTCAGTTGGTGGTTGAGTTTCCTTTTCCTGACGTTTTGATCTTGATCATAACGGCCTACTGATGAGTGATGAATCCTTTCGTTTAATTCTCATATGTTTGCTTGACTCTCTCAGCTTCCTGGTGAGTTTCATGGTGGATGCTCGAGGTGGCTCCATGCGAGGCAGCAGACATCACGGCCTGCGTGTCATCATCCCTCCTCGCACCTGCGCCGCGCCAACACGCATCACCTGCCGTCTGGTCAAACCCCAGAAATTAACCACTCCTCCTCCGCTGGTGGAGGGGGAGGGGTTGGCTAGCCGCATCATCTCCTTGGGGCCCTCCAGTATGCAATTTCTGGGGTGAGTCTGCTCAGTATTTACAGGGTTCATACGGTTATGAAAAACCTGGAAAAGTTATGGAATTTTATAGTTGTTATTTCCAGGCTTGAAAAAGTGCTTGAAAAAAAAATCATAAAAGTTTTGGAAAAGTCATGGGAATTTGTTTCATAAATATGTTGATGTCGTTCACTTACGCTTAAAATAATTCATATGCTTTTAAAAGAAATTACGTAACGTACAAAATATATAATTCATTTGTGTCATTTTAGGTGGATGCTTTGGAATTCTCATTTTTAGTTTAAATACTATACTTTATCCTCACTTTTTCATGTACAGTATATACCGAGACTTCACAAAATGTTTGGTCATGGAAATTTGGTTAAGTCATTGAAAAGTCATTGGTCAAAATGTGTATGAATCCTGTATTTAGTTAAGTGTAATTTATTAATTTGTCTAATTTTAAAATGCATGTATGTGAAGAAACCATGTCGTGGTTAACACAGATAACAGTTATTTTGCTTGTTCGTTCTTGTGCACACATGTATCAATCCGTACAAAATGTGACTACTGTATATTTTGGTTGGTGATCTAGGGAATCTAGGAATCTAAGCGTGTTCTACTGAATGAGAACAGGGCCCTTGGTTGCATGAACATTTCTACTACAGTAAACGTTATCTGTCTACTTTATCAGTGTCCTGCAGAAAATGTTTTTCAACAGGTTTTCAGGGTAAAACTGATTTATTGATGCAATGCAATCCATTATCTCTTGCATTGCTTCGCCCTAAAGTCACATTTTCTATGAAGAAACATCAGCTGTCAATTTCAACCAAAAAGTAAAAATAATAATATGATAACTGATAATTATGTCCTTACTGTCTATGGCTTTCAAAAATGAACCATAACTAATGATCATTGTGCCATCTGGTGGACAGTGATAGGTTTGTTCATCTCTGTGAGATGAGATGTGTACTGTATACAAAACCATACGGGTGTCAGTGCTAGAAATCAATATACTATAATCGTGTTTCTTGAAAGAGTAAATTTTGGACAAGGTTTTTATTCAAGTATTTGTTGCTTCTGCAGGCCAGTGATAGTGGAAATCCCCCATTTTGCTGCGCTAGGCCGTGGGGACCGAGAGCTTGTGGTCCTCCGCAGTGAGAACGGTTCTGTATGGAAGGAGCATCGCAATCGCTATGGTGACGAAGTGCTGGAAACTATTCTGAACGGCATGGATGAAGGTCAGTGTGATGGATGCCACTGTCCTGCAGCTCAAGCAAGGCTCCATAAAGCTTCAGTCGGTCTTAATCCTGATGTATGACTGTGGTGGTGCAGAATAAGGACAGTTGAGTTCATTTCATACATAAGTTTACACATTTTAGAATATTGTTTGTATATATTGCTTGCTCTAACATGGTGGATCGTGCACAGGAAATGATGAGCAATGACATTGCATTCTGGGAAAGATGCACTCCTGAAGTTTGCATCGTTGTTGACTCTCGGCCCTCGGAGGGTCAATCTCAGAAAGTTCACTTGAGTAACTGAACAGCATGTCAGATGGTGGTGGATTTGCGGGGATTGCATGTTAAAATGACTAATGAAATGGGGCCTACAAGTAAACGTTTTGTCCATTTCTTCATAGTCTCTCTAAACATTCCTGTCCTTTCTGTCCATCTACCTTTTCATTCCCTGTCCTTCCTCTCCGTAGATCTGGAGAGTCAGGACGAGCTGGTGAAGAAGAGAATCCGTCGGATCATCTCGACTGATTTCCCCCTATACTTTGCCGTGGTCTCACGCGTCCAGCAGGAGAGCGATCTCATCGGTCCGGAGGGCGGCCGGCTAACCAGTAAGCTGGTGCCCCACGTTGAGGCCATCTTCCCTGAGACAGCTGTCACGAAAAGAGTGCGACTTGGACTGCAGGTGAGGAGGAGAACAGAAGGCCAGAGGGGTGGGAGGAAGTAGAAAAGGATCAAAATAAGGAGGAATAAAGAGCAGAGGGATGGAACAGGTGGTAAGGAAGGAGGGAGGAGGAAGATGTAAAGACGGAGGAGACAGGAGGTGGGAAAGAAAGAGGGAGAGAAGGGATGAGGATGGAAAGGAAGAGGGGGAGAAGGAGGAGAGGAGAGAGAGAAGTTGGGAAAGGAAGGAAAAGAGTTGGAGGGTAGTATGAGGTAGAAAAGGATCAAAATAAGGAGGAATAAAGAGCAGAGGGATGGAACAGGTGGTAAGTAAGGAAGGAGGGAGAAGGAAGATGTAAAGACGGAGGGGACAGGAGGTGGGAAAGAAAGAGGGAGAGAAGGGACAAGGATGAAAAGGAAGAGGGGGAGAAGGAGGAGAGGAGAGAGAAGTTGGGAAAGGAAGTAAAAGAGTTGGAGGGTAGTATGAGGTAGAAAAGGATCAAGGGGGAGCAGAAGGAGGGTAAGGAGGAGATGCAGGAGAG
>CABFOS010141605.1:6414-19139 GCA_900660315.1 Diretmoides pauciradiatus
GTGCAGACACAAGTAAACCAAAAGCAGAGTGGATTGGGTATTCCAGTTCCAACAGGTAGGAAATAGGAATACCCAATCCACTCTGCTTTTGGTTTACTTGTGTCTGCACTTCTCCCATTGCATTTTCAAACTTCAAAAATCATGTGGAATTCTATACATGCATTTGTGGGTAAATATTTGTCCGTGTAAATCAGGCCGCCATTCTCCCTACTAGATTGAAAAGGTTCATTTTGTCTTCATATATACCGGTATATAATTATTAGTTTTCTTATTTTCAGACAAATTAGCAATTGCAGTTGTTGTTACCTGCTGATGGTTTCGGCTGTCACTTCAGACTTCCTGGTGATGACGTGCCTTTAGCCACCAGGAAGTCAGATGACAGCTCTGAAGAAGGCTGAAGTGACAGCCAAAACCGTCAGCAGGTAACAATAACTGCGATCGCTCATTTGTCTGAAAATAAGAAAACTAATAATTATTCTCCCTACTAATTGGCCATCTTTCCCTGCCTATTGTTACAAAGCAAAAGAGGAGAGGTTGAGGGTGGGGTTGAGTCCTTACAGTTATAAACTATAACATTTTTATACAGTAGCCTATAAATGTCAGTTTTGATCTCTCTGTTGCTGATTGATATAACACAATAGTGAGTAAACCTATACCCAGTTCATGAAAGCTTTTATAGATGCAGTTCTAAACAGTAGTTCTTCCCTTCAAAAAATCCTCTGGCGCACAGGAAGAGATGTGTGATGTTTACGACATCAGCAATAGCAGCTTGTTTGTAATAGGTCAGGAACTGAGTAGTTTGCAGGAGCAGTGATAGCCACATTTGGATCTTGCAGTTTGCTACTTAAAGGATAACATCGGTATTTTTCAATATATTTTCCCACGGCCGTGTGTCTAACTGACTCGTGGGAACAAGACTTTTTGAAATGATTCCAGTATTGAGCGAGTCCGTAGGTAACAGCGGTTAGCGCTTAGCTTAGTGAGTCCATCTAAAATGCGAGGCTTCGGGGTAAGTGTATAGTCCTCTAAAAGCGTTTGTTTGCCACTAACAGGCTCCGAATGTTGTTGTGTCTGACAGGATCCCTACAGAGAAATAAAACGTTTTTCTTTACCTTTCGCTTGATCTGGTCTTAGCATCCACTTGGAGCACACTAGCCACAACAGCGGCTGTCCCTATCCAAGATAGGTCTATATACAAGAAGAGGTCTCACTCCTCACAAAAAAAGTTTTATTTCTCTGTCGGGATCCTGTCAGACACTTATAACAGCAATTGGAGCCTGTCAGTGGCAAACAAACACACTGTTAGAGGACTATACCCTTGCCCCGAAGCTTCGTGTTTTAGACGGATTCGCTAAGCTAAGCGCTAAAAACAGTGCTCACTCAATACTGGATCAATTTCAAAAATTCTTTTCCCCACCAGTCATGTAGACACACGACCATGGGAAAATAAAGTCCAGGTTGAAATAAACCGAAATTATCCTTTAAGAAAAACCTGTTGACTATCTTCAGTTCACTGGGACTCTTCTCAAGTCAGGCTTATTCCAATTTGAGGTCTTCTTATCCCCCCCCCCCTTTCTTCTTATCATCACGTTTAGGTAATGCGGCAGTATAATGAAGCTCTGCTGACCAAGCAGGAGCGCTGTAAGCACTTCATTATCCGCCAGCTGGAGGTATCAGGAAGAGAGGTGACGGAGGAGGAGGTGAATGAGATGGTTGCTACAGGAAAATGGGAGGTGTTCAACGAGAACCTGCTGAATGATGCCAAGATCACACGGTCACAGTTATCTGAGATAGAACAACGACATAAGGTAAGGGAAGCCAATTTGTCTATTTGTCAATAAACAACTTAATTGTCATAATTTGATTGATAATTGATAACCGATTGTGTCATAAATCTGATTGTCTATCAGCTTGACCTAGTTAGGCTTATAAAGTCATTTGATGCTTGTTTGTGATAAAGGGCTATTTAAACAAATTTGACTTGACTAAATTTCTGGGGACAAGTGGAGCACTGACTGATAACAGACAAGACATTATGATCGTTCATTCATTACAACTGATGCATTTTGAAAGAGCTGTTCAGTTCCCCCAATGGGCCTTTCCATGGGTAAGGGGAACTGTACCTGTATGCCTCGGAATCGGATAGGACTATAGGACTTGATATAAGACTGAAGACTGTCACTCCTTGGCTCATGAAACATCTTGCATACAAACAAATTTCTGAGGGAGCCAGCACATCAGTCACTCAGGCAATAGCAGTCAGCACATGCATATTTTCAGTGCTCAGACTGTGCTATATCAAAATCCGAGGGTCTATTAATCCTGTCACCGTTCTTCACCAACAGGAGCTGCTGAACCTGGAGAGCAACATGAAAGAGCTGAGGGATCTCTTCGCGGACATTTTCATGATGGTGGAGGAACAAGGGGCCTACATCGAGCACATCCAGACCAATGTAGAGAAGACACAGGACTATGTGAGTGCCTCAAATGAGAAGTTCAAGATGGCCGCCAGGTACAAGAAAAAGAACCCAATTCGACAGCTGTGCTGCTGCTGCTGCCCTCCCTGGAGATGCTGCTTATAGAATGTGAAGTCATTGGAAACTGATATTTTGGTTGATGTACAATATGGGTGAATGTTTAACCTTAGTGGACGGTCTGGACTGGTGTTATTTCAAAAAGTGTCACTTATCTTAAGCTAGATTCAATTATTTGCTGTGGAACGGAACAGCAGTAAAGATCTGAACATACAAACTAAGCATGCATGCCATAATTGGTATTTGAGGCACTTGTTTCTTTCAAGAGGATATGAAGCTGCTATTGGGAGAGTACGTTGAGTGCTACTCACTGAGTGCTGCATGTTGGAGCCCTTGTCATCTGTCAGAGGTCACAAACAAGAGAAAATCACTGCCAAGGACTGCTACAGTAGATTAGTAGAAGACTGCCATTTTTCAAACAGCCACAGATATTTAATGTTTGTTTTTTGTTTTGTTTTTTTGTATGGAGATGTGTGTGCACAGTAGGCTTATGACTGTAATCCGGCACAAAGGAAAATGTTGCTTTGTGGAAAACATTTCATATTCATATTTCACATTTCACATATTTTGAGCCATTGCATATTCAGACATTTCATTTAAGGAACATATATTATATTATATTAAGATATAAATATATATTGAGATATAAAATATCTTAATCTTTTTACATTTTGAAATAATATCTGTATTTCAAAAGATTACTATGTCCTAGTCCTTACTTTCAGTGAACAATTGTAGCACTTATTGTAAGCTGAGATTAAAGACTCCAAATTGATTAAAACATTTTTGAATTTTTGGTGAAAATACCTGGTCACTGTCACTGTCAGTATAATGACTAATAAATAATACATACGTGACTCATTCCAGGTGATAACGGATTTCACTTATGACCTGTGGTGTCCGGTGTCAGGGACAACATCCAGGTGAACTGGGTGTGCCGGAGTCAGACTGGAAACTGGTTTTGCTGCTGTTACAGGATAGCTATCAGCCAGTTGAGTTGCTGTAGGGCACATCGGGGATGGCATGACACTGTAAACACAACCGTTACTTCCAACACATAATATAAAGTCTGAGGCGTTCTCATTCTCATTCATACAAGTAAAAATGTTTGCTTCAACTTTTCAGGTTGGAGTACCAGAAGAAGTAACATATTTGAAGGACAATACAATGAGTATAAAAAAGTTCAGACCATTTGAAAGCAACTCAGTGTTTTTGAATTGTCCTGAAATGCTACGCTCTATCTGGAGCACCAATAAGGTTAAATCAAATCAAAAACTATTTGACCCACGTCTGTTAGAGGAACTACAGTACGTAGGAGGATAACTGTTGTAAATGACTGGACTGTTCTCGTATCAGATCTTTTGTTTCCTTGATCGGTCTCAGTCAGACTTAGATTAAAGCAAGACCATTTTGAAACAATGACAGTTAGAAATGTATTTGATTATCCATTAAATTACTAATAATCCAGTATAATACAGTACAGTGCAGTTTCTGCCTCCCTTCTGATCTAGTAAGTAAATAGTGGCACTATTGTAAATTGAAGGGGACCTGAACAGCAAGAATGCCATCCAGTGTTCACTGAGAGAAGTGCCAGATGATTTTTTAAAGAAGAAGAAAAAAGGTTATATTTGGCACTTAGTGTAGAAATTATAAAAGGATATGGATTATCACACAATTAGGCTTCTTTGATTGTTAATATCCAAATCTATTCAGCATAAATTACTTCCCCTAAATACTTGGAATCATATATCATTGTGTTGATATTAGTATTGTTGAGCCAAGAAGATACAGGAGGAATATTAACAATGGGAATACCAATTCAGTAACTCAAATATGTTTTCTGCCAAAGCTAGAGAGCAAAGAAGAATTAATTTGTAAGTCAACTGTCATATATGTGAGACCTACTCACATGAATTGGAGACTGATTATGGGAATCATGCTGCAAATATATATCCAAAAGTGCTTTTGTCATAATAGTGCTAACAATCTCAAACTACAAACCTTCCTCTGAAAACACTTCTGCATTCTCTGACAGCCATGCTTTTCCATATTTTTCATTTCCTTTATCCAGTTAATTCTCTGTGGAGCTGTACACAGAGACCATTGGACCATTGCATTGGATCTTGTGACATCAGAAATTTTCTTGATTCTGCCTATAGAAGACACATGCAAAAGTATGACAGACTGAGCTGTCTTTAGGTATAAGCATAACCAATCTAGTCACACAGCAACCCAGTCTCAAAGAGGAGTGGTACTGGATTAGAGGAGCAAATGTAAAAGTTGAAACTGAGTGGTATTTCCCCTATATACTCATACAGTAGGAGGACAGGTTTGCCAAAGATGGAGGGGTGTCCGGGGACCTCAGAGAAGCCAGCTGTAGCCTCATACTGTAGATCTACATTCGCACAGTCCACTGACAACGCCAGACCGTGGGAATAGGACTAGTGGTCAGTTCGGAGACTTCTGACCTTGTGACTCCCAGACAGGTCAACCAGAGTCAACAGGTCCTGGTCAAGTTTCTCGTTTGTTATTTTCTTTTTTCTTTTCTTTTTGGCCTTTATTAGATAATCTACAGTGAAGAGAGACAGGAAGGATTGAGGAGAGTGAGAGGAAGGTGACAAAGGTCCCAGGCCTGATTCGAACTCAAGATGTAGCGGTTACATGGTATGCGCCTTAGCCAACTGATCCACCATTTGTAAAGTGTCAATTTTTTCAGGAAATGTATGCAGTGGCCAGATTGATAATCATACATTTTTATAAAATTATAAGATGCGTGAATGGATTTCATGGTCTCTATGGTCCTAAAACGTAAAGGAGTATGCAACCTTTCAATTCAAACAGCAAAATGGGACTTAAAATGTTTTATACAACTGCAGAATAACCACAACAGAGTACAGGTCACAGGTCATTACTGTAATGCTGTCTTAAAGTATGGATAAAGTTTACATAGTTGTCATCAAATTGATGAGTGACACAGTGAGTCCTCGGAACAACGTTTTCCCGCACCCTTGGATCATGGCTGGTAGCGACGTGGGTTAACGTGTACATGAGACTGATCTGTATGTATGTAACTCTCAGTCACTCACAGCATGGACCTCAAAGACTTTCCCCAAATGTCTGAACAGCATCAAAGCAGCCCCCCTGTGAGTAGAACCAGCTGTGGTTGTAGAGAGCTGACAATATTTTACTGGCGGGTTTTATCACTCCCATCAAAATCAGAACAGAGAGATATCATGACCATCAGCATGTGATAAATCACACAGAAGCTACAGTAGCTAGATACCAGCGATGATACAACGGCTATAACAAGTGTTTCCTTGTGCGACAAAAATAGCTCAAAATACATTTATTTGGGGTCTAAACATAAAGTAAACTTTTCTATCAAAGTGGAGTGGAAATTCGCATCAAAGTATACATTTCCAATAACAGAAATATCTAGTTTCACCTCCTATACTCACTTGGGATATAATGTCTCAGGCAAAAACATTTTATAATGTATAATTTTTCTTTAATTTTTAGGTGACATTTTGAATATTTTATTTAAAAAGTCTTAGGGTGCAGGATGTTTTCTGATTCAAAATGCTTGAGGATACCTGTGTCACTTATGGATGACGTTTGATTCCAGTTCCTGGGGTTTCAAAGAAAAACAAAAACTATCAATCTTTCATCACTATATAAAACGAAAGAGTTTCTATGGACGTCAATGAAGAAATCAGGAAGAAAAAAAATCATCTGTGCACCTTCTGTGCTTTTATATATAGTGATAGAAGGGCAGAGAATGTACAACAAGTCAAGGGGGTGATCACTCAAGTAGATAATATTCACTTTTTGGCAAGCACCTCTCCATGGGACTTCAGCAGCAACGTCCAACATTAGCTGTCTTTTGGAATAACTGTCATCACCAGTACAGAAAACCTGAACATGGTGTAGCATTGCTGATGAGTACATCTGTTGCTTTTTAATCTACTTTAGAGGTAGCTTTCACATGGAGATGTGTAAGTGATGGTGAGTGAGTCTCCAGAGTGCTGGTTCAACATTAAAACATTAATCACATCCCATATGAGATCTTGAACAGTCAACCAACTATGTAAGCTGCTTACAGTAGTGACCCTAACTTGACCCTAAACTGTACCTCCAGCATGTGTTAACTACTCTTAATGCTAATGAGATTTAGGTATAAACGTCACAATAAAATCCACAGTGGTATGACCTTTCTATCCTTCAATTTGGTTACTTGTATTACTTTTGGTTTGCACTTGTAATGTTTAATCATCTGGGAATTCAAGTTTATTTTACTGCTGTATTCATTTCAAGTCGTTCTGGAGAAGCTAAATGGCCGTCAGTAAAATGTGATGGCTCCAGATTTCTAAACCAGCTAATGTCAAAAGTTGGCTGTTATTCAACACCTATTGGGGGATGAATGTTAAAATTTGTGTATGTTCTTCCAAAGTGATTTATGAGCTTCAGCAATGAGTGCTCCCGGAAAGCAAAAGGTCAGTGGCAGCTATCAGTGCAAAAGGCCTCTCTATAGATCCCATGCAGTGACAGTGAAAGGTAATGGACAGGTCTGTGTGTACTGTGTAGCCACGGTGACTGTTACGCTGACTTAGGAGATGTTTTCATCTTTTCTGATGGATGGCTGGATGAGCTATGCATTTAATGTAAAGCATATGTGAAACCTTTGTAAGACAGAGGAGAAAAAAAAGTACATGTATATCAACGAAACCTCTCACATTATCATACTCAGTCAATACTGAACAGAAAAAATACTGAGAAGTGCAACCTCTGTTCTTTTAAATTTGGAAGGAAAAGAAAATGGATACTTTTTATGCCTGCTGTTTATGTGGCATTATCAACTCCTTGAAGAATAATGAAGTACAAAGTGTTTTACTGAGCTTGTGTATTTTTCCAGTATTTCATATTCAGGTCGGCCTATTTTGACTTTGCCTACAGTACGTCACAGGTACTCGAGACACACTCAGACTAAACATCTCTTCTGGACACATGTTCAAACAAAAGATTTCCATCAGAATCTGACTATTTCCCCACCAGTGGCGGCTGTGAGATTTGCAGGATGAAAAATAGTACATGAGAAGATGTGGGAACGTTTTCAATGGAGACATTGCATGCTATCGCAGCTGCAGCTGTGAATGTAACATGCAATTATCTTGTCAATCAGATCCCATAGGGTTTAAAATGCCTCTGTCTCCATTGTGTCGTGGTTTTCTAAAAATGAAACATGAGTAATTGAGAATGTTGAGATGATCCGTACAGGCTCTAAGACAATATATGTAGTTAAGAAATGAAAAGACAGAAATGGTGCAAACATGGCATACTGGTAAAATGGTGAATACCTCTGTGTGTCACTTCACAACAATATGCCATGTTTTAACTATGGAGTCACTCATAGTTAAAACATTCACCCTATGTTATCGCTTTAAAAGGATAAAACCCTTAAAAAACTATATTCCTCTTTAGCTCTTCTACATCTTTTTGCAGTAATTCATACATTTTACATGATGGTTGTATGGTCCTATTGTAAGCCCTGACCATTGACCTCCTTAGTTTAGGTTGCTGCCAATCTAGGACCTAGCTTACTCCTCTGTTATGTTCTTTTTAAGTTGTTCTGAATGGGAGCATCAGCTAAATGATTAAAATACAGTATAAATCTAAGTGTAATGTTTCCTGCTGGGACGAGAAGAGAGAAGTGACCAGCAGAGGGGGCCGATATCCAAGAATTGCCAATCACTTGAATTGAATCCCAGTCAGTCCACCCTCAAGTCAAATATTACATTCCAGACTAATGAAACAGTTCACCTTGAGCTTTGCAGCCCAACACGGAAAAATCCAATGGTTTCTGAAGTCGCATTTGAGAAAAACAGGCTTCCCTTAGCCGAAATGTATTCAAAAACCGTTTACTGCTTTATCTCCCCGGACCTCAAAAGCATCCCTTTGTGTCCTCCTGTGTTGATTGATTAATTTACTCAACAATGAAGGTGAACAGCGGGAGGATCAGCCGGGGCACAGCTGACACACACATCAGGAAAGAGGAGAGGTGAAAATGAACTGAGACGTGGGTGAATAAAACATGTCTCAGTGGACGTTGCCTTGTTCAACAGCTTTTTCTGCAGGGCCAGAGGGGAAAGAGGAGCCTCCATGATGGTTAATCCTCTCTGTAATGAGAGGACAGACACATTCAGCCTCAAAGGCAAACACACACACACACACTCTCTCTCTCTTTCTCTGCTTATGCAAAACATGAGTACAACACAGTTACCTCACTTGATGTGTAAATTAATACTGTGGAGGTAGTAAAAAGGTTGCAGGTTCAAGCCCCGTTACTAACCCTGTACAATACTGCTTGAGTGCCTCAATGCCACCTTACCCACATGTCTATGTAACAACCGGCTTCAAGGACAGGCAGTAACATAGCTGTAATTAGCTGGGATTCTTAATACAAAAGATAAATCCATCCAGCCATTAGTTTCTACATTTCATTACGATCAGACTAAGTAAACACGTACATTTGTTTTCATTAGAGCTTTCTGGGATGCTCTGTGTGCTTGTGTGCTCTTTCACTTGATTAAGACCAATTGAGTTGATGTCTCAGTCCAGTCCAGTTCGTGTAACGAGTAATATGATTTGGACTCCATGCTTCACATTGCCATCCAACTCAGACATTGATTAGATGGCTCCGAAGTTTCATAATGCTATTTACTATATTGAATAACTGTATGGAGAAACAGTATGTGGTCCAGTAGAGAAGCGTTAAGTGCATTCAGGACAATTTCTGCTATCATAATCAAAAGTGGAAATCAGGTTAAGTTGTGTCTGGTCTAGACTGAAGTGGCACCGCTGACATTAAGATAAATTGTTTGTTCTCTGTGTGCATCACAAAATGGGTTCTGTATAGTATAACAAAATGGTTTGTCTATAGGCTTGTACCGTAGTGGAGGTGCTATAAAAATCCATTTTAGAAAGGTTAGAACAACAAATTAAGAGCCCAATAGAGAACCATTTAAGAATTTAAGATTGTATGGGTTTTTAAAATGTATTTTAATGAATCAGGAGGTACTTTGAGTTATTTAAGTTCCATAAAGAACCACTGTCCTAACCAAAGACCCCTTGAAGAACCATTTTTCCCCCTATAGGTGTATGCAGATGTGTTTTTGTATGTGATGGGCCCCATTTAGGTGCCGGCACAGATCAAGAAGCATTGTGACCTTATGCTGGAAAAATGGCAATTTTGTTGCACATCAAAAATGCAATTATAATGTGATTAAGGTAATAATGCAAGTAAGGTAGAGCCTTTCCAATACCACACTCTAATTACATGAGTATTCTTAATTTAAATTAGAGTAATTGCAGTAACATATGTGGAGTCCAGAGTCTCTCCAACCTACATCATATATTCCTTCAGGACCACCTGTTCCCCCTGATCCTTCCTCATCTAAAAATGGGGATGCATCAAAAGCATGCATCGTCTTATTCTTTCCAACAGGTTTCCCAAAAGTATGCCATTCTGTAACTGCGGTACAGATGTTGCACAATTATGGCTATATTTGTTTTTGGTAAAATTTCATAGAAGTAGGAGAGTAAAAACTGTAACAAAAACAAAACCCCCTCCGATTCCCACAGTTCTCTCTGGATAATCTAAATAGAGTGAGTACATCAGTCATGTAAAAGGGATTATTATGGGGAGTTGTCAGTTTATGCAATCACACAAGCAGATTAATGAGACAATTACTTGCAGTATTGGAAAAAGCTGCATTATTCTGCACATGTAAACATAAGCAATGATTAACTGAATGCAACTAACAAAATAATGGAAACACATTTATTGTACTAACATAAAACATTGATATGCAATATTAAGCATGGGAAACATGGAGACAGAGATTTCAATATCTCTAGAAACACAAATTAAACTTCAAAAAGGACATAATTTGCCCTAGGCAACGTATTTGGTGTGCTGTACATTCCCGTGAACCTCCTGGACAAGGACATCAGTTTCCTCTTGGGAGAAGCTTTTTTGGTGCAGCTGGTCTTTCCTCGTCTATTACAAAACTGTCAGTACCATGGTGGGGAGTGCACTGCTTTTAAAGAGAATGAGAGAAGATGATTTCTTTGGCCATGACTGACGGCAGCCCCTACCACACTTACTCATAATGTATTCCTCCGAATCCAACCCCTTTTATTACTGTGCTGCAGGTGCGCCACTGCTGCACTACTGCACTACTGCCTCTGGTCACAAAATGACCAAAGATCGAACGGTCATGCCCAAGTGCAGTAGTACTGTGAACTAGTGCCTTGATTCACGAAAATAGGACCCTACAGTATATGTGTGTTTGTGTGTGTGTGCATATTCACTCAAGCACAAACAGTATGCGTGTGTTTTTGTGCTCATATTCGTGCTCCATCTGTCGCTTCCTCTGTCTATCCAATTCTTTCTCTGCTCCACTGATATCATCCCAGTTCTCTATCGCATCAATCTGGCGTTGCACTATACTGGAGGGAATGCAGATTAACTCTTCCATCGGCCAGTAAAAGATAATGAGACAACACTGTCCACAAAACGGCATCTCAAATTAAAAGGGATGAACTGGCAACAGCTCTCAGACATCATAAAGCACTCTATCGACGAAAATTGACTCATATGATTATAATCTCCTCAGTGTTCTCTTTATGGTGAAATATACCCTGCAGCACCAGTGAGAGAGTTGAGCAGCCAACAATCATAAGTGTCATCGCGTTATGGATTACAGTGGTTTCACCCTGGTCCAGGACTCACCTCAGGGACTTCATAAAGCTCCTGACTCCCAGCCAGATGCTCATTAGGCCCAAACATCCCTTTGCCCTCTATCTGACAGCCCTGGGCCAGTGTGTGTGTGTGTGTGTGTGTGTGTGTGTGTGCTTCTTTGAGTGTCTTGAATTGTGGGACAATCCCATGGACATCATGGCTCAGTGATGACAACACACACACATATACAGCACACAAACACACACCGTACAGATTTTATTTACAGTAGTGGGGACAGCATATTTGTGAACCATGTCAGTGTATGAGCATAATCTCCAAATTCCACCTCTTTATTTTTTTTATCACCGCTCCTCATTAGGACAACAAGGCTCAAGGGAGCACAGGACATGGTGAGAGAATAAAAGCGACAGAGAGAAAAAGAGAGAGCGAGACTAACTTACTCGGTGACATATGATTATTTCCCCAGACATTCCCATTGCACAGTGCAAGTGTCTTTATAGTTATGAGATTTGGTCTTCACTTTTTATTTTTGGAAGATCATAATCATACACTAATCATACACCCAAAAATACACCCATCTTAGCCTTTTAAGTCCCCAAAATTCAAACAGTTACCATGCAAAGTTGCCTAATGCATAAACATAAAGAAATTGAACTGAAAATCAAACTAATACATATTCATCATCTGTTAATTTGATCAAAAACCAAATTTGCCCAGAACAAAATCAGTGCTCCTTCACACAAGCCTCTCAATATGGATTTCAGTGAGACATTTTTTCCTTCACTTCTCCTTTTCCGTATGCTTTTCCATTTCGCTCTGTCTGTGAATTGTCTCTTTTGCATGTGTTTAAATGGCGTGTGTTTAGTGGAGATATTGGGATTCCCCCTGAAAATGTGTGCTGACGCTTAACAGACGTTCCCCTCAACTCGGGCAGTGGGGAGTGGAAAGAAAGATTAATCATGAATAAATTCCCTTTCATCGATGTGGCAAAGATATTCTATTTACAACACATTTCTCAAGGCCTTTTAATCTGGTAATGAGATTTCAAATAAATGTGAAGTGAACTGCATTTAAATTGCTATTCAGTCTGGAGGCATGGAGCAGGGAAAAGGGAGGGATTCTACCGGATGACTGAAGAGCTATTACCGGACCTGCTGCCTTCAGTGAACACTGAGGTTCTGGGAAATGCAATAAGAGACAGACACTAGTGAGGAGTCGGCGCTTGAGACATGCAATCAAATGAAGGGATGGAGGAGAGAGTTGTGAAAGGATGATAATGTTGGAGGAGATGAGGGGATTCGAGAGTATCCCTCAGTGTTTAGTCACTCAAACACCCACAAATGTACATCACTCACACACACACACACACACACACACACACACACACACACACACACACACACACACACACACATGCACGCAGCATGCAC
>CABFOS010141606.1:10849-27932 GCA_900660315.1 Diretmoides pauciradiatus
GTTAAAACAATTTCACTGTGACAGATCAGAAGTTAGAAATCTTTGCTCTTTTTTATTTGATCCAGTTCTACTGAATTTCAAAATAAAAGAGCAAAGATTTCTAGCTTCTGATCTGTCACAGTGCAGTTGTTTTAACACTCGACACCTACAGGATTTTGGCAGCAATGAACTTTTGCATCGCTCCAGCTACAACATGAAGAATGAATAGGTTTTATAATGTGCGTAAAAATAGATAAAGTATCGATACTTGGCACTACTGTATCGATATTGTATTGTGGAAGAAAGTATCACGATACTATGCTGTATCGATATTTCCCCCCACTCCTACTGGACGTATGCGAAAAACCTTATATGCACGGTCAAACATGTTTGGGTTTTTTAGTAGAAAAAGTTTGGGAAAGAACTTTTTTATGCCTCGTTGTACATGGTAACTATCCAGCCTCTTTGCATCTAGAGCAGAAGGTGCTGACGGGTACTAACACTCGTTTGTTGTCCCAGTGGAGGAGTGCGTGAGTTCGGTGGAGCTGGTGCCTGGCGACTGTCTCGTCATCCCTCAGGAAGGGTTGCTGCTGCCCTGCGATGCCGCCCTGCTGGCTGGAGAGTGCATGGTCAACGAGAGCATGCTCACAGGTGATAACCGCCACCACTGATCGTCCGGTGTGCGTTCCCTATTTCATCCAGGGAGGTGTCAGTGTAGCAATCCGCTCTCCATTCCTGTGTCCAGGGGAAAGCGTCCCGGTGTTGAAAACCCCCCTGCCGGCCGGTGAGGAGAGGTACAGCTCAGAGACCGCGCGTCGACACACCATTTTCTGCGGTACTCAGCTGATCCAGGCCAAGGGGGGACGTCCCGGAGGAGAGGGAGCCATCGCTGTGGTCACAAGCACAGGTGAGGATGGGGAACTACACAACTTTCAGCTGTGTTTTTACTCTATGCAGTTTTGTGTTTTTTCCCCCCCTTGTAATTTGTAAAATTTTGTTCTAAGGCTACTAAGACAAAGTTAATGTTTGGTTGCAACTACGATTGTTGGTACAATTTGGTGTCTGAACTGCTGAACCAGTAGCCTGTTGTTGTTGAGACAAATAGCAATGTTACTGTATGAATATGAAATAATATGTCAGATGTTTTTGATGATCAGACTTTATGTGTTTGTGTTTCTACCGGGAGCTACAGTAGCTATGACCTTAATGTTAATACATTCTAGGACTTTTAACATCATTCTAACACTGTTATTTACCTGATATCACTACTTGTTCTTTTGAAATTGGTATTAAATTGCATTCAAAGTGGTCTTAAAAAGTCTTAAATTTAACTTGTTGAAACCTGCAGATACCCTAAATACTATTAAGTGTAGATACAGGGTAATGTAGTTCTGGGTGTTACTAGAACTTGCTGTTGATTCTTCTGGAGGTCTAATTCAACCAAACACATGGGTCAACCCCGATGACATACTTGTACTCACCCCTTCTACATCCAGACGAGGTTTCTAGACTGATGCTCTCCCAAAATTGCACATGGACTAATTACACCATATCCTGTGATATCCATAATGAACTCTGACGTCAACCTGGATATATACGTTTCCTCTCCAAGCCATCTCAGTTTTTTCTGTTTGTTTCCCTCCCTCAGGGTTTTTCACAGCCAAAGGTGACCTGGTCAGCTCCATCCTGTATCCTCAGCCAATCAACTTCTCCTTCTACAAAGACGCCAGCAAGTTCCTGCTCTTCCTGGGTGGTGTTGGTAAGATACCAGACGGAGGCGTGCCAGTGTTGTGTGTAGTCCCACCAAGTCAGATATTGAGCTTGGTCCTGCTTTAAGATTGTGCAACAACAGTAGGATAACCCCAAAGAGATCTGTCAACAAATGTGCATTTTTGTTGTGCCGTGAAATGTGTATTTTTTTTCTTTAACCACTTTCCACTCTGTTTCTTGCTTCAGCTCTGATTGGGACCATTTACAGCCTTGTTGTCCTCAGCAGATCCAATGTAAGTCGTATTTATTATCCAGCCATAAAATGACAAAGAAAGAATTCGTACTCTTGTTTTAGATTTGTACTTCACGCGCCAATGACTGTGTCCCCCCAGACAACCTGGATGGAGCTGGTGATCAGGGCCCTGGATGTTGTGACCATTGTGGTGCCCCCTGCGCTGCCTGCTGCCATCACCACCGGCACCATCTACGCCCAGCGCCGTCTGAAGAGCCAGGGGGTCTTCTGCATCAGTCCGCCACGCATCAACGTCAGTGGCAAGGTCTCACTATTCTGCTTCGACAAGGTGAGAAATTTCATTCCCCATGGTGTAGGACTCCTCTTGCGGGACGTTTAAAGGGTAACTTCGGGATTCAACCTGGACCCTATTTTCCCATTGCCTTGTGTCTAGGTGACTGATGGGAACAAGAATTTTTGAAATTGGTCCAGTATTGAGCGAGTGCTTAGCCGCTAATCCGGCTGCAATGTAACCCTTCGGGGCAAGTTCGCCCCTAAATGTACGTCCTCTATGAGCAAGACTTGGTCTTCTCAAGAAGTCTCGTTCTGTAATTTCGTGAGGAGTGAGACCTCTTGTTGCAGCTACAACTTTGTTGGATGTGGACACGCTGAAGCTGTAGCTAGTTATGCTACAAGTGGATGCTAACACAATAACAACAGACCGGATCAAGTGAAAGGTAAAGAAAAACATTTTATTTCTCTGTTGGGATCCTGTCAGACACTTAGAACAACAATCGGAGTCTGTCAGTGGCAAAACGCTTGCTCAATACTGGACCAATTTCAAAAATTCTTGTTCCCATCAGTCACGTAGACACACCATGGGAAAATAGGGTCCAGGTTGAAAAATACCGAAGTTACCCTTTAATTATGAAGTGGACCCCTATCAATTATCACTTAAACAATGGCTTTGGTTTCATCAGGCCTAACAAGAAACTACGTGTATACGGACATCATGTGAGCTTCCCTGTGTGCTGTCATCTCGCCAGACAGGAACGCTGACGGAGGACGGTCTGGATGTGTGGGGGGTGATGGAGGGCGGACAGACCGGCTTCTCAGAGATGATCCCAGAGCCCAGACTCCTGCCCCCGGGTCCCATGCTCTCCGGCCTGGCCTGCTGCCACACCGTGGCGCTGCTGAAGGGCCAACCCCTTGGAGACCCGCTGGAGCTCAAGATGATCGAGTCCACCGGATGGGTACGACGTCTGTGGAACCTAGTTGGAATGACTTACTGAGGCTTTTGGCTCATGATTTGACTCGCTAGTCGCTACACTTCTACAGAGCTGCGATCGTTGCTTCCTTCAGGCCGTTCATTCATTCGCCCACTCGTAGAACATTTGACCTCGACGTTGCAGTGAATTCCCGTGAGCATGTGGTAATAAGTGTCTCTATCTGCTCTCTTTGTTTTCTAGGCGCTACAGGAGCCGGAGGGAGATGGAAAGGTGCTGGAGTCAGAGTTCGGAGGTTCCAGAGTCGTGGCTGTTATGAGACCCCCCACACAACCTGGAGGCGATGTGAGTATCTCCCATCAATCCCATGCAGGTTGCTCAGTGGGATAATAGAGGAAATATCCTTCCTAAAACACTTCAACACTGTTGTTGTTTGGTGACATACGTTTCTTATTCTACCTCATGAAGTTGCCAGTTTAGAATTGGAAATATGAAACGCGTTTGCAGGGTGTCCAGAATTCTCAATAAAAGGTCTTAAAAAGTCTTAAATTTAATGTTCATAGGTCTTAAATATTTAGTGGGTCTGTCAGCAGATTAAATAATAATAAATAATATGTCAGATGTTTTTGATGATCAGACTTTATGTGTTTGTGTTTCTACCGGGAGCTACAGTAGCTATGACCTTAATGTTAATACATTATAGGACTTTTAACATCATTCTAACACTGTTATTTACCTGATATCACTACTTGTTCTTTTGATAGTATGGCAGTGAAATTGGTATTAAATTGCATTAAAAGTGGTCTTAAAAAGGCTTAAATTTAACTTGTTGAAACCTGCAGACACCCTGAAGAATAAATTAAAACTGTTACTGTCTGCAAATCTGAGCCGTGCAAATTGTCGCTTTCACGCTATGTCGCTATTCTCTATTTTGGTCGGCTTATAATTTTCAGCTTCAGTGGTTTGTCCAGAAATGTTGTGTTGTAGTCTGGATTTCATTATTATTCTTGGATTGGATTAGAGCTGCGTTGAACATTGTTTGATAGGTATAATTAGGTAGTAAATGGCAACAATCATTCTCAGTAGATTTTGAATTACCTTCACTGCAATGTATTGTACTTGTATAGTAAATGATGCTGTTGCAAGCCTCACACACGGTCGTATCGCTGAGCCTGTGTTCCTCTCTTGCCACAGTGATTCTAGCAGTAGTTCGAGTGACGACTCCCCGGCACGCTCAGTGCAGTCTGCTGCCGTTCCTGCACCTTCAGCACTTCCTTTATCCTCCCTCGATAAGGATGAACCACGTAAAAGCTTTGGCATCAAGGTCCAAAATCTTCCTGTGCGCTCTACAGGTGAGTTGTAAGCGGCTTTTAACTGTATCCACACAAGGAACAGAAATAGTTATAGCTAATTTCTGCTAAAAATAACATTTTAGCAGAAATCATTATCAATGGTTAAATATGCTAATATGCAATCTCGGAACCCAGAGTCTATTATGGATAATGATAGTAGACTCTGGGATCAACGCCCACTGTGTCTGGGTTATCTGGTCCAGCCAGCGGATCCGAAGAAACAACTTCCTCTTCCGGCCGCCGATCATTTCGTTTTCAGTTTTTACGGTCATTTTTTATATCAAACTTTCGTCATATCCTGTCAGCAAGCAAGCTAACACATCACATTTGTCAAGTAAATATGTTAAACAAAGCAATTGGACTGTAAAACGACCCGCGGCTAGCGACTTCCTCTTCCGGGGACCGGGCATCCACTGGTCGTTTTACAGTGCGATTGCTTTATTTAACGTATTTTCTTGACAAACGCGATGTGTTAGCTTGCTTGTCGACCGTAAAAACTAAAAACTAAATGATCGGCTGCTGGAAGAGGAAGTCGTTCTTCGGATCTGCTGGCTCTTTTTTTAGCATACCGACTTGTAAAAACCTGTTAACCAATCATTTAATTTGTTCTGTACAGATACAAGTCTGAAGGATGGTCTGTTCCACGAATTTAAGAAGCATGGAAAGGTCACGTCTGTACAAATCCACGGAGCCTCGGAGGATCGCTATGGGCTGGTCTTCTTCCGCCAGCAAGAGGACCAGGAGAAAGCCTTGGGCGCATCTAAGGGGAAGCTTTTTTTTGGCATGCAAATTGATGTCACCGCCTGGAATGGCCCCGGTAAGTCCTGCATGTATCGATATTACAGCGCCAGCGTCGTCATCAAACCACGCAAGGGTTTATAATGAGCGCTTCAATTTTTCAGAGACTGAAAGCGAGAACGAGTTCCGGCCGTTGGACGAGAGGATAGACGAGTTTCACCCAAAAGCCACGCGGACGTTATTTATCGGAAACCTGGAGAAGACGACCAGCTACCACGATCTGCTCAACATCTTTCAGCGCTTTGGAGAAATAGTGGTAGGTGTACTAGCGAGGTGGTTGAAAATAAGGGCTGGAAGAGTTTTATGCTGAGATGACGACACTTTTCATATCAATCATTGACAATGTATTTCTCTTTCGTTGTATTCCCGAAGGATATTGACATCAAGAAGGTGAACGGGGCACCGCAGTATGCTTTCCTACAGTACTGTGACATTGCCAGTGTCTGTAAGGCCATAAAAAAGATGGATGGCGAGTACCTTGGCAACAATAGGCTAAAGGTGAGGATTATCACATGAATTTGATCTTAATCCTTGGTTTTGTCACTGCACAACTGTACTTAATCATAATAGATGTGGTTATTATTTGTATAAATCCAACCTGGTTTAATTTATTGATAGATAAAATGACCTGACATTTTATCCTCCCCCTTTCTCAGCTGGGCTTTGGAAAGAGTATGCCTACAACTTGTGTTTGGTTGGATGGATTAGCATCAAACACCACAGAACAGTTTCTTACTCGTCATTTCTGCCGCTATGGACACGTTGTCAAGGTAAGTCGGTTTGTTTTTCCCTTTCATACTTGCCCATTGTTTCCCTTCTGGCACCATGGGACTCTATTTTCTCCTTCTTCCGCAGGTTGTATTTGACAGAATGAAAGGAATGGCTCTTATCCTGTATAACAACATTGAATATGCACAGGCTGCTGTCAAAGAGACAAAGGGGTGGAAGATTGGAGGCAATAAAATCAAGGTAAAGTGAAACAAAGCTCGCGCTGAAATTATGCTCTGTGATCTCTGATTGTATATGTGCCACATGACATTCAATAATAATTCCAATGTGTCTCTTTTTTAAATTGCATAATATAATTTGCAGGTCTATAAACAATGTGTTCCTTCTTTTTAGGTGGACTTCGCCAATCAGGAAAGTCAGATGGCTTTCTATCGTTCAATGCAGGCGTCTGGCCAGGACATTCGAGATTTTTATGACCTCCTCACCGAAAGGAGGTTTGTATAGTTTTCAGAAGAAAATTAATGTTATGTTAAATTCAGGGTTCATACGGTCGTGAAAAACCTGGAAAAGTTCTGGAATTTGATAATTGTTATTTCCAGGCCTGGAAAAGTGCTTGAAAAAAATAAAAATCCTAAAAGTTTTGGAAAAGTCATGGAAATTTGTTTCATAAATATGTTCATGTCGTTCATTTACGCGGAGTTTAAAATAATTCATATGCTTTTAAAATAAATGATGTAATGTTCAAAATATAATTCATTTGTGTCATTTAAGTTATATGCTTTGGAATTCTCATTTTTAGTTTAAATACATTTTATCCTCACTTTTTCATTTAGACACCGAGACTTCACAAAATGTTGGTCATGGAAATTTGGTTTAAAGTCATTGAAAATTATGGAAATCCATTGGTCAAAATGTGTATGAAACCTGAAAATTGTTGTTCCCAAAATATTGTGTAATTATGACTAATGTCTGTGCTGTCTCTGCTTTATGTGTTGCCAGGGATGAGCGGCGGACTCAATACGAGTTTTCAGCGGAACGGACATATTATGAAAATGTGCGAACACCAGGGACGTATACTGAAGATCCACGTCGCAAGTACCCCGCCAGAAGTCGCGAGTTCTACACCGAATGGGACCCGTATCAAGGAGATTACTATGACCCACAATACTTTGAAGACCCCCGGGAATATCGAGAATACAGAGCAGACCCATACGAGCAGGACATCCGCAAATACAGCTATTTGCAACGGGAACGCGAAAGAGAGAGGGAACGCTTCGAAACGGATCGTGGACGCGATCATGCGAGGAGGACAATTGAGCGTAGCCAAAGCCCGTCTCACATCGCCTCTCGTCGTCCTTCCAGCCCCACTGTGTCCCCGTCCCTTTCCGAGAGGATACAAAGTGACTCGGACCGCCGTATTTGTTGTAGATCTTCAGAACGAAGCGGCAGCTGCAGTTCAGTCTCCCCACCCAGATTTGAAAAGCCCGAAAAGGCACGAGCTGAAAGGTATAACAAAACCGATAAGCTGGAGAAAGATCGGGTTTTTGAAGTCGAAAGGGGGAACGTGAGCGAAAAGGAGAAACGCACTGGACGTAAAGAGAGAGCGGACAAGGAGAAAAGTGAGAAACAGAGGCTGAAGAAGCTCAAAGTGGCGTCGCCCATCATCCAAACATGTGAGACGGAACCTGATTTTGAAAGAGATATCAGCCCTGATTCAGTACTTCGGAGTAAAAACGGCAAGGTCCAAAAGGAAGGCTCCAGCAAAGGACGGTTAGACCTTCTGCCCTGTGTGGTACAGTTAACGCGTGTTAAAGAGAAAGAAGGCAAATTGATTGGTCACACTGTCCCAGAAAAACAAAGACCTCGGGGTTTGAATGACAGTCCTAGGTTGGCGTCACCTTCGACCGACCAAAGGAGTCCTCCGTTCCGCACAGAACCACCAAAAGGTGACACCACTAAGCACGGAAAGGTGCCTAGAGAAAAAACGATGGCGAGTTCAGTGGAGGTCGTGGAAAAGGACGCTAAAATAAAATCCAAGAAACATGGAAAGTCCGAACTGGGATTTGATGGTGGTATTGCTGTAGATATTGACCGTTTAGCTGCAAGGAAAAGGCGTTTTGAAGACACGGCAAGAAAAACAGACCGTCAGAAAAGAACTTGCGAGGAGGAGACTGGTAAACCTGGACTTCGTAAACTTTGGGACAATGTTAAGGAGACGGAGCCCGAAAAGAATGTTGTGTTAAAGGGATTGCATAAGAAGGAGCACCGGAAGGATAAATCTGAGCGAATAGTTTCTGTTAATAGTCCGAGGGATGAGCAAGACTCTGAAAGCAACTCCGTGGGTCTTTCTCTGGAGCCACCATCACGACTAGGAGAAGTAACCGAAGACTCCATAGATCAATCAGACACACCCTATGTTAAAATGGACTGTGGAGGATCAAAAACCCAGAGCAACTCAAGCCTCACAAAGGTGTCAGATGATTGCAGCCTTGATCTGGATGAATCAAAAGAACAACAGAAACAGGCTTCATCTGAAAATGAAGAGGAGGGCGTACGGCAGTGCAGAGACTTGGGTGAGGGTGATGAAAGACTTGTGTCACACACTGACCAGACTAATCGTTGTAAAAAACCAATTGAACAGAGTCGATGGGTCCGACATAAGTTTGGCGAGCCTGATAAGTTTCCCATATCTGAAAGCCCACAAGGTAATGAGGCTGACAACTTTGAAAAGGATTGTGTGGTGCATAATGCAGGAAAACCAACTCAAGATGTCGCAAATGATGACTTCCCTTCCTGTAAACGGAAAAAAATGGAGAATTTTGACTTTGAAATTATGAATGCAAAAAGAGAACACAAGTTAAATGAGGATGTTTGTCAGAATATTGCATCTTCAATAAGCTCTGGTCACATTTCTGCAAATGAGGAAGATGAAACTGCCCAGATTTCCCTATCTGTCATAAATAAAGAGAGGAAATCCTCTACAACAGCAGATGATAAAATATTCTCACGCATTGAGTCATTGAAATACAATTTGGACCTGACAGCCAGTCATTTTCAGTCTCCTGACACAGAGTTCCCAAAGCTTAAGACAACATTGCTCGGATGTGATGAGGAGTTACTGCAACGTTGGGAAAGACGGATCAAATCTGATTCACTCAGAATGGAAATGACCTTTCCAAGCAGTATTGCGAAACGTGAAAGCATTCGCAAGCACCTTGGCCATGATTTGGAGCCTGGAGAGGTTCAGTCAGATTCAGATGATGATGGAGAGAGCAAACATAACTCCCCCAAGTCCAGTACTTCCCTGTCTTATATTCTCAGGGAACGTGAGGAGAGGATGAAAGACCTGAAGCTTTCAGGCTCCTTGGAGAAGAATAAATTTTATTCTTTTGCATTAGATAAGACAATAACTCCTGATACAAAAGCACTCCTTGAAAGAGCCAAGACACTGTACTCATCCCGGGAAGATAATTGGTCCTTTCTCCCCTCTTGCTTTCCAGCCTCCCACAATTGTTCAGATAAGGAGAAGGTGGAGCTAGCACCACGACCTATTCCTTCTTGGTACATGAAAAAGAAAAAGATTCGTACTGACTCTGAAGAGAAGCTGCATGATAAAAAGGAAGAACTCAAGCCACAAGACCAAGAGCGCCAGGAACTATTTGCCTCTCGTTTCCTCCATAGTTCAATCTTTGAACAGGATTCACGGCGTTTGCAACGTCTTGAACGTAAAGATCAGGATTTAGAGACAGGAGTTGGTAGGCCACTTGCTAAGCCAGGTGCTACTGAGGCGCAACCTGTATCTGGGGGAGGGGACATCCCACAAGAGCCCACAGTGCTTTTCCATAGTCGGTTTTTGGAGCTCCAACAACAAAGGGACAAAGACCATCCTCCACAGGATACTGAGAGTGTTGCTATAGTGGTGGAGATTAAAAGAGATGAAGTGCAGAGCAGTGATAATGAGCTGTCTCTCAAGGTGACTGAGCCAGTACTGAAAGTTGATGACAAAGCAGTCAGCCCTTCACTAATTGTGGCAGTTTCCCCATTTATTCCTTCCCCTACAGAGATGTCTCCACCAGAAAGGAAAGAAGTTATAACTCCATCCTCAGATCATCCTGTGCCTGTTGTCAAAGAAGAAAAAGTAGAGCACGTTCTTCAGGTATCCCCATCGCAGTCACCTCCTGTTGAAGACTTCAAACCAGTTGCTCTTAAGCTAACTATAAGCCCTCACCTGGTCCTTTCAGTTCCAGAAATTAAAATCGAGCCAAAAGAGGAGTTATTTGAACCCAAAGTGAAAATGGAAAACAGTTTGGCAGTGGAACATAACCCTATCTTGGAAGATAAGCCTCCCACTCCTGGAGGTTCCTTAAGTACTTTCGAGGGAGAGACTGCAGAATTCCCTTACTGCGATTATCCAAAGCTAGCGGAAAAATCAGAAATCATTAAGACCGAGGCTAAAATAGAGGATCAAGAATCAAAACACTTTGAGGAATCTCAGAAAACTGAGACGGACAATGATGTATGTATGCCAGAGTTAGAGGCCGAAATAAAACCATTACCAAGCCGCAAACAGCCCAAGAGCAAAAGAGCCAAGCCAAATGTGTCAGTATTACGTACACCACAGCCTTCAGAAATTGCTGCCAGCGAGAAACCTGCAACCCGGAAGAGTGAACGGATTGACAAAGAAAAACTCAAGAGGGCCTCATCTCCCCGAGGAGAAATATTGAAGGCATCACCTGAGCCTAAAACCACATCAAAGTCACCAATTCATGCTTCAGACTCTGAACAAAACCTTGAGTCAAGCTTGATACATGGGAGGACCCGCCGCAGAAATGTACGATCAGTTTATGCCACGCTACATGAAGGAGAACAAGCTGGCAAAGAGGTAGTTGAGTCATCACGCTCCATGCGCAAACGTGGTGCTGATAAAGAACATATGCAGCAAGATGTTCAGAATCCAACTGGTGGCGCTAGGCGAGGCCGCCCACCTAAAAGGGGAGTTAAACGAGGGGAGGATGCATTGCAGGTAAAAGCGGATCAGCAAAAAGTGATGGAGGAAGACTTAGATGTCAGAGAGGCCTCAGCTACTGTGGAGGTCCTGAAACCCTCTGAGGGATGGCGTTCACCCCGCACACAGAAGGTGCAACAACCTCAACTGACTTCATCTGCTGGCACCTCAGTTAACAAGAAAACAAGTAAAATACAATCTGGGAGAGCTACTTCACCATCTGAGGAAGTTGTTGATCTAGCAAGTCCTGAAGAGTCAGAGCTCAAACCTAAAGTTGATTCAGACCACGTTGGGAAGTTATCAGAAAAGGATGAAAACCCAAATTTGCCATTGCACAAAAAGGAAAAAGACTTTAAAGATCATGGTGGAAAGAAATCTCCTGATGGGGATATTGAAAGGATTGACCCCACCCAGCCAGAGAGAAGTCAACAGCCTGAAAAGACTGTTAAAATGAAAACTCCAAGGTTGAAAAGAAATACCAAGCAGCTCACTGAAGATAAATCACACAGCCTAAAAAATCTTGAGATCCGTGTAAGCGTTGATGATGTGAAAGGTTTACTTCGCTCAGAGGAGGAGGAGCCTGAATCATTTGAAGCTGCCACTATTACAAAAACGAATCCAGGACTACAAGAGAATGATGAAACAAATACCACAAGTTTCCCGAAAGAAGCAAAAGAGCTCAGTTCACAGCAAAAGGACGAAGCTCTTTCAGAACCCGAACCTCCTATGGATCCGGCTGCTCTCTTAGCACGGCAGATGGAACTGGAGCAGGCAGTGGAAAATATTGCCAAACTCACAGTAGAGCAACCTACTCGACCTTATAAGGAACCGCCCTCAGAGCAACCTACCATACTGCCTCCTGTCGTCGTGGAGCCTGAAGGTGAGGTTGAGGAGGAAAAGCGAGCTAACCCTGCAAGTGAAACTGAACTTGCAGCTGCCATTGATTCCATTACAGCTGAAGATATATCTGCAGACACAGATGGCTTCACAGCTCCTCCTACTTACACTGCTCTTGTTCCTACCACTGAACCAGTGATATCGCCCTCCTCCAATGAGATTATGGAACCGGAAACACACTTGGCGATCAACAATATTCTCTCAGCAGACCCAGATGACGGACCCTTGACACCCAGCCCAAAAGCACTCGTGGCAGAGTCTAAGACAGCTGTGCCGCCTGTTGGAGTGCCTGAGGATCCCCCTCTACCAGAAACACCCAAGAAAGCAGGCAAAGTCCGAGCCAAGACTCCAAAGAAGTCCAGGGGTCGTAAAGGTGCAGCTAACAAGAAAGGTGAGACTGCCGAAGATGTTTCAGAGTCGGAGCCCTCTCCAATCAAGCTACCCGAGTCTATCCCAGAAGACCTAGAAACCATTAACTCAAAGGCAGTTACTGTTACGGCAGCAGCAGCCGCCTCAGTGGTCACTGCTGTTGCAACTTGTAGGCGTGACGTTACAAGTGCTATGACTGTGGACACCCCTAAAGAGGCAGAACAGCCTGCCGTTGAACAGCCTGTACCCCAAGAATCTGCCTTTCACTCGGGCACAAGCAACATCTCCAATTGTAAAAAACGTCCCCAAGCAGCAGACCCATCTACTCCTACTCTTGCCCGCCCACCACCTGTATCACAATTCAATGTACCCCTACCACGGCCTGGCAAAATGCCTGTCTCCCCAGACTGGCTTCCTCGATCTGAAGAAAGTAGAATTTATGTTGCTCCTTCATCTCAAGTTACGGTGGTAACGCATTCTCCACCAACAGTAACTGCACTTGGAACCCCTTCAGGGAATCCACCAATGCCTCCTGACACCAAGGCCTCAGATATTGACTCTAGCTCTAGCACCTTAAGAAAAATCCTAATGGAACCTAAATATGTATCTGCATCAAATAGCAATGCTATACCTACCACTACGGTGACATCTGCACTGTCAGACCCTTCACGGATGTCAGAGAATGAAAATCCCTCTGACACGGTGAGTTCAAGGCTAGTGCATCCTGAAGAAAGACCACCTTTACCACCCCAGCCCACACATCACAAACCCTCTCCACTTACAGAGTCTCAGCAGAACTGTGGAGAAAAGACCCATCATACAGTCATTTCATCTCCCACTACCTCAGTAATAAGTCGAATTCCAATGCCTTACGACACAGAGGAAACTCCACGGATTTCCCTAAGCAACCGAAGCATTGGCCTATCTATTCCCAAGCAGAAATTTAGATCAAACACCAATGAGAATAGCCGCTACCATGGAATGGATACAGTAGACGATGGGACTAGAGGACGCTCTGTTGTTGAGACCACTCCCTACAGTGCAGGCTCCAGTCCTGGCCTAAGGGTCAATACATCAGAGGGTGTGGTTGTTCTGAGTTACTCGGGTCAGAAAACTGAAGGACCTCACAGGATGCGAGCCAAAATTAGTCAAATCCCCCAAGCTAGTGCTGGTGACATAGAGTTTCAGCAGTCTGTGTCTAAATCTCAGATTAAGCAAGAGCCCCTCACCCCTTCATCCCAACCGTCTACCCCAAAAGGACTCCCAACCCCTACAGTTTATGGGCACACAGGGGTTCTATTGAGTGGCCAGTCTTACAACTCTCATCCTGTCATCTCCAGTACCAAGCAAGAGAATCCTGGGTCTGACAAATCTGAATCCCCATATCACACAGGAACCCAGGGCGGGGTGGTAAAGATGTTCCAACAACCAGTTAATACGTCTCAAGTCTTGATGTACAACCAAGCTGTGATACAGCAGCAGCATGGAAAGAGAGGACCGGGAACAGAAACTGTACCCAAAAAGATGGACATAGGCAAGGCTGCACACCAACCTAACCTCAGCCCAGTCATGAGCCCACACCACCCGTCACTATCTGGAACCCGCATGAGCCCCAGCCCTGGCATCCCAAATGATCGGTCAGCTCCACACCTAAAGCAAGAGCCCCAGTCTCCACGAACAGCTGTTCACTCTACTTCACCCTTTGCCAAAGCCTGTCCTCCTAGCAGTTCTCCCATTGGCACTTCTGTGGTTCTGGGTCCTGGCATGCCTCCAATGTCTCCGTTTCATTCTAGTGCACATCACCCGCACCCAGAACAGTCATCTGTCATAATCCAACCTCACAGTGTCACTCAGTCAATAGCACACGAGGTCAGGATGAACACCCCACCCATATCTGGAATTAACTACGGAAGACGAGCTGATTCTCTACCGTCTCCCCGCCCTGGGCCTCCACAGCGCTCAAACACACCTCAACCCAATGTAATCCGAGACCTGGTGCTGCAGTCCCACTCAGGCTCCCAGGGGTCAGTTTCGGGGGGCAGCGGTGGAAATGAGGAGGACCCCAGACACTTTAACAAAGTGCTTAGTAGGCCTTCTGTGCCCCAGCTCCAGTCAGATGTAATGATGATGCAAAGCGACCACCGAGGGCTCCACCAAGGCATGCGCTTGGACCAGTACAGAGACATGCACCAGTGCATCCTCTTGCGCCAGCAACTGGGAGAGCAGGCCGCCGCAGAAGCACGTCAGTCTCGCACCACAGAGGCTGGCGCAACCGCTTCCAGCAACATCTCCGGGCCATCCAAGAGTCCTATAGTGGTGAAGAGCATGGCAATGACAGCAAAAGAGTCTCCCAAACCACTGGAAGGGAGGATGTCTCACCCACCCCCTACCGAGAGTAGGATCATGGGAGTCCATGCGTCTAGTCCGGTCATGGTGTCTCCTCACCCTCAGGGGGTGAAGCTATTGCATCCAGGAAGCACAGGCTCCTTCCCAGTGTATCGGGACATGCGGGGTTTCCCCTCCCAGTTTCCAGGACACCCTTCATTAGGACTGAACCTGGCGAACCGAGGCATTGCACCATCACAGGTTAGGCGACCTTTTTGTGCTAATACATTTTCATTCTTTAATATGTAATAAGTGTAGTTACAGTTTCAATTAATAGGTGCACATACAATATGCATAGTGTTAATAATTTTGTATGTATTTTCTCATTAATCAGGTCCCTCTAGATGCTGAGCTGAGCCACAGAGGTAAATTGTCTCAGTCACTCGGGGGAGGATGTGACTCCAAACCTGAGAATTCCCGTCTTCGCCACGCTACATCTACAGACCTCTCACACATGTCCCGAATGCCGAGGGATACAGTGTCACCCTCATACCAGTCTCCCATGGCCTCCCCCATGGCTCTTTCCCACAAGCCAGATCTATCTGTCCAGAAGGGTCCTCCAGCCTTCTTGCCAACACCTCCACCAACAGTGCCCCCATCAGGTTCATTGCAGCCGCGACCTGACACTAAGCTGGAGCATTCAGGACATCGTTCCATTGATATGGTGCAGCTTTTGACGGTAGGGAGACAGAGAACAGCAATATCATTAAGAACCTATGTTACATTGCAGTGCTCAAGGGGGGGAAAACATTTAATCAACCCTCTTTTGGTCTTTTCCTGGTGCAGAAATACCCAATTGTATGGCAAGGCCTATTGGCACTGAAGAATGACCAGGCTGCTGTCCAGCTGCACTTTGTTTCTGGCAACAACCTTCTGGCCCAGCGCTCCCTGCCACCCCCAGAGGGAGGTGCGCTTCTGCGTATTGTCCAGAGGATGAGGCTGGAGGCCTCTCAGCTGGACAGTGTGGCACGCAGAATGACTGTGAGTGTTTTCCCTTCATTAGTTATTAGGGATGCATGATATATCGGCAATCATATCGGTATCGGCCGGTGTTAGTCTTTTTTTTTTATGTATCGGTATCGGTCCGATGAGCGAAACTGGTCCGATGTAAACAAACGATGATTATTTCCATCTAGTCAGACAACAATGCGGTAAATCTATGATTTATGGGCTTTTCCAAATGTTTTGGAAATGAAGAAAGACATTACTTTTTCAAATTCACAGTGTTTACATGTGTTTTTCAGTATGTACAACATTTGATTAGGATAGAAACTTGTTTTTATACAAATCATATCGACATCGGTAAATATCGGCTATAACAGCAATGTTAATATCGGTGCATCCCTAATAGTTATTTAGAGGAGTGATCATTTGGGAGGGTAAGATCCCTTGAGAAACCAAGTCATTGATTCATTGATTTTAACCACTAATTTGATGAAAACCATGTTCAATTTACTCCAGTTACAGTGATGCATGTGTAGATTTCATTGTGGTTTTCATGGATGGCAGGTGGAGAACGACTATTGTTTTGTAGATTTCATTGTGGTTATCATCGACGGCAGGTGGAGAACGACTATTGTTTGCTGCTGGCCCTGCCCTGTGGTCGAGACCAGGAAGATGTGCTTGGTCAGACTCAAGCCCTGACAGGAGGCTTCATCACCTACCTGCAGGCCAAACAGGCAGCTGGCATCATCAACGTCCCTAACCCTGGCTCCAATCAGGTTGGTGGTCGGGGGACGTATTCTATAAGTCTGAATATTGCCTGTGTTCAAAGGTGTCCGCGAGGTCTTAAAATGTCTTAAATGTAATGTTAAAGGTTCGCACACTGTTGAAAGCTCTCAAACGTGGATTTATTAGCACAACGTTTCGGACATGTGGTCCTTAATTGCACCTTGATGAAGGACTCTCAAACGTGGATAATAAATCCACGTTTGAGAGCCTTGAGCAGTGTGCGGACCTTTATTATTTCTTCTCAGTTACGTATTTCAGTGGTCCAGCACCTGTACCACTGAGATGTGCGCGCATTCCTTCCTCTCCTGATCTTAAATGTAATGTTCATAGGTCTTAAATATTTAGTGGGTCTGTCAGCAGATTAAATAATAATAAATAATATGCCAGATGTTTTTGATGTTCAGACTTTATGTGTTTGTGTTTCTACCGGGAGCTACAGTAGCTATGACCTTAATGTTAATACATTCTAGGACTTTTAACATCATTCAGACTGTTTTTTACCTGATATCATTACTTGTTCTTTTGATAGTATATTGGTATTAAATTGCATTCAAAGTGGTCTTAAAAAGGTCTTAAAAAGTCTTAAATTGACCTTGTTGAAACCTGCAGATACCCTGGTTTGACATTCTCTGTCCTTTTTTTTACCGATCGTAAAGATGCTGAGGGTTCC
>CABFOS010141609.1:3927-18632 GCA_900660315.1 Diretmoides pauciradiatus
GAGATAGGGTGAGGAGCTCGGACATCCGGGAGGGACTCAGAGTAGAACCGCTGCTCCTCCACATCGAGAGGAGCCAGTTGAGGTGGTTCGCTCCTCCCAGTTGGACATGCCCGAAATGCCTCCCTGGGGAGGTATTTCGGGCATGTCCAACTGGGAGGAGACCTCGGGGTCGACCCAGGACACGCTGGAGGGACTACATCTCTCGGCTGGCCTGGGAACGCCTCGGGATTCCCCCGGAAGAGCTGGTGGAAGTGGCGGGGGAGAGGGCTTCCTGGGCTTCCCTGCTGAAGATGCTGCCCCCGCGACCCGGACCCGGATAAGCGGAGGACAACGAACGAACGAACATTACATTAAGTCACTAATCCATGAAATAACAAAATACACCACTGAACAACAAGATGGAAGTTTAGGATGCATTTTGCCTTTAACAGCTTCACTAGCTCAGGAGGAAATTTGATCAAATTCAGGGTTAAGGTGTGCAAGTGATGTGTACTGTATATATATTTCAAATTTGAATCATGGGCCTTCTGTACTACACTATCCAGTCTTTAATCACACATGTAGCCTATGTAGCCTGAAGGCAGTACTGCTCAGATCTCACTGCTGTAGGCAATCAGCAGCCTTTTGTCACATTGTTGTCCACTTTACTACATCTGCAGCCTCACAAGATGCTCAGCTATGTTTCCAATAAACCAATAAAATGCCTTTTGTCCTGATCAATCATACTCAACGCACAGCAACTGGCAGTGAAATCTGTACTAGCTTGTCCACAGTGAGTGTAATTAAAGGGTTTCATTCCAAAACGCTATAGATAACTCTGTCCAGAATTACAGATGGTTTCATCCTCAATAATGCTAGGGTTCGGTGGGAAAAAGTCTTAAAATGGCTAAAAACATAATATTTTGAAGACAAATAAAATCCATGAATTTTTGTTTTTATTTTTTATTTAATTTCACGTCTGCAATCCATTTGTACGGGGAAAAAAGTGTGTTTTCAAATGGTGGATATCTCATTTTGTTACAAATTTCCTATATGAGATATGCTACATTGAGTGCTTATTAGCACAAGTTAAACCAGTGGGATGGTGAGCAGGTAAATTGTCTCTACACATATTATTTTCCTTTAAATCCTTTGTTAAAAAGATTGATGACAGACTAAATGTTTTGCATACGAGAAGGGCTCTCATCCCCTCTTATCCCCACTTGACCGTAAGGGTCATTGGTGGTATTAGAGTCAATGTTATGTCCCCACAATTTTAGGGTGTAGGAGAAAGCAAAGTTTGCTATCTCAGTTTCTTTAGCTTCTCTATGTCGGTTGCCAGTATATAACAGTATACAGTATGCGGTTGGTCCTGGGTGGCCCGTAGACCACATCCTCCTCCATAGCTCCTTAAACCAGAAGTGGTTGGTTCAGGGCTTATACGTTGGCCGCACTGCAGATGTGCGGAATCTCCCTTTTAATATTCAGCCTATAGTGGACCTCAAGGGTCCCCTGTAAGTATTTTAGGGTCTTACTTGGGTGGAGATCTGCTTGAATCTGTAGCTAGTCTGTTGTTGAGGTGATGGATTCTCCGGGGATTCCTAGGAGCTTTCAGAGGTGGAGCTGATGGGTAGGTGATGAAAACTCTAGTCAGTTGCTTTTACCTCGCAGGCTTTCATTTTTCTTCATCTCTCACCCTTATGACGTGAGAACTGAAGCTTTGTACTGTGCCTTCAGATTTAATACATGTGAAGCTCATATCTGCCAGGTAGACCTTTTTTAAAAGCTGAGGTCAGCTTTACTGTAAAGTACGCCTATTCTTCATTCAGCGCCTGAATCCCGCTGTTCTGCTTGTCCTCTCTTGCGTTTCCCTCAGCGCTGACCTACATTTCTCGAGCCCTCAAGAGAGCGAGTGCTGAAACGTGATATAAATGTAAGGCCAAGCGCATATGGGATTGATCAGGGGTGCATTTCTTTGGTCAGAGCAATTCATGCTGCTTGCCCTTCACTGGCAGCCAAAACCATAATGGCACTCTGCCCAAGAGTCGGTGTTTGGATAACCGTGTGTGTGTGTATTCCCTTCTTTGTGTGTGCGTGTATGTGTATTCCCTTCCGTTTGTGTGTTTATGGGTGTGTACCTGTGTAACTCTCCCATGTGTGCATGAGTATGTGTATGCATGAACTAAGGCTTTGTTCTCTACATATCTTCTGTTTGAATGACTGCAGTGATCTAAATGGCAAAATTAATTTGAATGACTTTGTCTGCTGCTGCTCTGAGTCTACAGTTTGTGGTTTGATGTATTGACTTGAAATTAATAAGCAGCCCATATACTGTAGACCACTGGTAGCCTGGGAACCAGACGAATCTGTGAGCTCATGTTTTATTTGCTCTGGCAGATTGGTCTGGACCCCCTCCCATTCAAACAGATTTCCACCCGTCCTGAAAACGGCCGGGCCAATCACAACCTTTTATCTAATATGGGGCGGATTCGATACGATGACTGACAGAGGAGCGCCGTTGAGGCATCTGCCGCTGATGTGGAACAGTCTGTTGAATCCGCTACCGTGACAGTATTAAGCGAACTGGACGGTATCTTTTCTCTAAAAGAACAAACAACTACACTTAAAGCTTTTGTTGATCAGAAAGATGTGTTTGCCGTACTTCCAACAGGATTTGGTCAAAGTTTCATTTTACACGTCAATCAGAGCACACGTGTCGTTGCTCTGATTGGTTGGAGGTCTGTCCAATTGCGCCCAGAGGCATTTTGGTCTGCGTCCATTGATAGCGCCCCTTGTAAATCGAAAATGAACTGAGAGGTTCCAGACTAATACGCATTTGCAAATTGTTCTGATGGTGCCAGGTTAGACCACTGGACTGACATTATGCAGAATTTGTAAGCCATATTTAGACCAAACCCTTATGGTTATGCATTGGTGCAATTTCCCAAGTGGCACCGCCGCACCACTATACTGCAGCATTCTTCACGTGATAAAGGACGTATCTTTTATTTCACATTGATTGACCTTGGATTTATTTGTCCAGACAGGTTTACATGTCATGTTCTGCCACTCCATGCTGAATGGATACTTGTTTTGTCTGTGTGTGGATACATTATATGGCTACTCTATGTAAATAAATCTCCTTCTACCTCTTGACATGTGTTTTTACTCTGTCGACATGATGTTAATCACAGTCTCACAACAGGACGAGGTGATACTGTACTGTACAAGCTACGCCACGTTGCCTGGTAGGGAAATAATAAGAGTGCCAGTCATTACAAGTTGATACTAGAAGTATCAACTATCAGTCATCTCTCTCTCTCTCTCTCTCTCTCTCTCTCTCTCTCTCTCTCTCTCTCTCTCTCTCTCTCTCTCTTTCTCTCTCTCTCTCTCTCTCTCTCTCTCTCTCTCTCTAGGAGTTGCTCCCTCTGGTGTTGTCGTTCGAGCTCCCGGCCATCGTGCAGCCTGACCCCGGCTCTCCCACTGTGCAGCACATCTCGCAGACCTACAACCTCACAGTCTCCTTCAAGCCCCCCACACGCCTCTACGGAGCCACCGGGGTGGTCCGCGGCTCTCAGAACAACACCACAGCCGTCAAGGTGAGGACTGGTTTCGTACTTTGGAAACATATACAGTCATACACAACAATAAATTGTATCAAGTACTACAAATATTTTCAGTTCTTGGTTTTAAGTTTGGTGGCCTAATGGTTAGAGAACCAATAGGTCTTAAATGTCCTTGAACAACATTGTAAGTTACTTTGGAGTGTTGGCTGAATGCCTAAAATGTAATGTATCCCATTCCCTTAGTTCCCCTTGTTCTCTCCACCTATTAAACGGCCTAAACTACACCATTGTAAGGCCCACCAACACTGCCGGCGTTCCTCACTTCTCCCCTATAACCCGCCTCATTACCTCCAGCACCACAGGGCCAGGAGAGTGCTGAGAGATGTTGGGTCACTTAAACGGGATGGATGTTGGTTCAGCTCCCCACTGGGGTACACTGCCCTGCACTGCTCTTTTAACTAAACCCTGCTACTGTACCAGCAAGTCTAAACCTCTCTCACCAGTTAAATGTTGAATCTAACTCATCCAGAGTTCCTTTCTATGCCCCTGCTGCTTGCGTGTGTTTACAGAGACACACACACACAGAGACACACACATACTTGCTCTACTCTGGAGCATTGTGGTACTCGAAGCCTTCTCATCATGTGTGCCAACAAACCCCAGACCCAACAACCAACTTTTTTTCCCCTAGTGAGTGACCCACCCTGCAATAAGGATCTCCATTCAACTTTTCCAGGCTGTGTGTGCATGTTTGTATGTATATTTCTGCACGTGTTTATAGTTGCATGCTGGTGTGTATTTGTGCAAATTCTTGTATCGTGTGTTTGTGTTTGAGTGTGTGTTTGAGCGTGCATGCTGAAGCAAGGCCCCCGAGTTTGTGGTAGGTCTAAGGGGTCAATCTGGATTGGGAAGCAGTCCAGATCCAGGCTAGGGGATTAGAGGAGTATGTGTGCTATGTAATGTGGTGGTGGGAGACCCTCGGAATACCATAGAGGATTGCCAAAACCACTGTGGACTGCTGTGCTACAGTATGCTGGCCTCAGCGTGTGGACTCCCTGCAGTAGTTCCACGCTGGAAATGTCTTTTTCTTTTTCCAGGCCAAGTGATTGCTTGCAGAGGCGTAGAAGAGACAGCGAGGAATGAGACTGTTCAATTGGCCAGCAGATGCAGTGGAAAATACATTTTTTTCCATTGGTTATATAGAGTAGAAAGCACTGGTATTTGTCTGGGAAATGGGCGACCCAACTGCTACAATTAAAATGTGTCTCTGTAATGTGGTGTAAATATTATTCTAAATGGAACATTGTTTCAGCTTTGTTCTGACTCTTCACTTTCACTTTTTTGTGATTTAATATGCTGTGTTTATAATAAGGTTGTTATTCATATTAATTGTGAAACAAATTCAGAACATCTTCTTACAGTGCCTTACAAAATTATTCAAACCTCTTGACTTTTCGTGCACATTTATTCTGTATTTTTGTTTGAGTTCTGTGCAAAAAAACAAAACATGGAATGAGTAATCCATACAGTTATATATATTTACCGCAGATGTAAATAACATCCTTCATATATTTTGCCATCTACATTGTCAACCTTGTTTTCCCCAGAGGGGTACAGCTCTGCTGCTGGAGCACCTGGCTGGCAGCTTGGCCAGTGCCATCTCGGTCAGCACCCACCTGGACATCGCGCCCCAGCACCACCTCTTTATGATGGGCCGCAACGGCAGCAACATCAAGCACATCACCCAGAGGACGGGAGCCCAGATCCACTTCCCTGACCCCAACAGCCCCCAGAAAAAATCCACTGTCTACATCCAGGGCACCATTGAGTCTGTCTGCCTGGCACGCCAGTACCTCATGGTGTGTGTGTGTGTGTGTGTGTGTGTGCGTGTGGTTGTGTTTGTGTTAGTCAGTCTTTTTGTTTTTGACATCCACTTGGTAGAGAGAATTTAACTCCTTGGTTTTGTGGTTAAGGTGGCATGGACTACATAACCACTCTACAAGAATGACTAACTAGAATCAACAGTAATCTATACGTCTTACTTATAGATTTAGAGATTCCACATGTGCGGTAGCTATAATGGATGTCATTGTTTGACTAACATCATCATGGTATGTGTGAATTATGTGTGGGTTTTGAAAAAGTTAACCGAGGGTTTGGAGACGTTAACCATGATTGCCTTTAAGGGTTTTAAATGGCCTTGGGAAAGAATTGCTTGGCTTTGGTGTGCTGCTGAAATGCCCGTATCAGATAAACCACAATCTGTAGCGTAGTCAAGGTTGCCCTGCATAATTTATAGATGCCACATGGAAGCTTGTGCATATTTGCATCAACTTGGCTTGAGACATACATCTCCTTTCCATATTGAAATCATCGCCATTGGTGTTAATGGTGATGTTTTGCCTTGCAAATAGATTCACGTTGGATTGAAATGTCTGTGCAGTCATCCCTGTCATCAACTCATAGGTCAGGACATTAGCTCTGGCTTGTTGGACCAGGGGAAGGGCCTCACATATAGATTTCTGTTGGTTCAAATTTGTGGACATTCTTGTGTTTTTGCCCCTGACCACCGAGTACTCTTATCTGAATTACTCAGGAACATAATCAGAGTGGGTTTCAAAAATGTGTAAAACTGATGGCAGTTTAATTATCTTTGGCTAAAGCTTCTGCTGAGCTGATGCATTTAAAACACTACAGCCATAAACATCTTTGGCTCTCTGTTTGGAGATCGTTAATGTAGGGCAGTAATTCTGCCAGGACTGCCTCGACTGTCTTTGTCTGTGGTCTCCCATTTGGCCCCAAAGACATTTTAGCAAATGCCAAAGTTGTTTCAGTGACTAAACATGACTTTCTCTTGGTCTGGAAACAGGACACACAAGAAGGGGGAAAAAACAAGTGATTTAAGAGAGAAGAGTAGGCGGGGAGAGGACAAGAGGAGAGTGACAAAAATTGGAAGAGAAAGAGATGGGAGGATGAGGGAGGCGAGGAGAGGGTGGGGGAGTAGCAGGGGAGAGTGACAGGAGGAGGAGTGGAGGGTATTGTGTGCTTTGCCCTTTCAGTCATACTGTAGATTACAGCTCCAATCTCAGGCCCTGTCAGTGCCAGCCTGGCCCTATATACTCTGCTAATTACACACATTCACAATAGGAGCGCCTTCCAGCACGTTGCCCAAAATACAGATGTCTGTGGTGCTTGCGGTGGTGATCATGCAAAACAGATCGCTGTTGGAGGAATTTCCCAAGCTCTGTGTACTGTAGTGCGTGGGTGAATCCGACTGTGAATCTAGTTTCTATTGGTATGGCGGTCGGCAAATGATACAGGAAAGTTAACTACTTATGTGAGAAATGATGTACGATGTGAGGACTGAAGGTACACCGATATGCTACTGCCACAGCCTCTTAAAGGCATTGGTCTGGTGTGACACACATTTGTTTTATAAGCCTCTTGCTGATGCCTTTAGTGTGTGTGTGTGTGTGTGTGTGTGTGTGTGTGTTCCATAGGGCTGTCTGCCCCTCGTGCTGATGTTTGACATCAAAGAGGACATTGAGGTGGAGCCCCAGTGTATCACAGCGCTGATGGAGCAGCTGGATGTCTTCATCAGTATCAAACCCAAGCCAAAACAGCCCAGCAAGGTATGACACCAGCAGTTGCACTCATACAGCATGGAGTGTTTTTAGACGATTTGAAGCTTTGATGTGGTTTCTTCATCGGTCATAATTTAGCGGAACTTGCAACCTTTGAATTTTGGTGCACCTGTGTTTTATTCAAGGCCTACCCCTTCACACACTTACAGTCTACTGTGCTACTACACATATTCATAGTCATATTTTGCCGTCAGCCCACTTGGCCTAGTCCTGACCACCTCTGCCAGGTGCCCACGCCTCCCTCAGCCAGAGCCCAAACCCAGACAAGCCTGTGGTGACTGATGTCAAGCTGCCAGTGTAAACACTGACCAAGCCCAGATCCCCTCAAGAACCCTTCACTTAAACATTTTAACGAGGTGACAGCAATAATCCAAAGGGCCCTTCTAAATGTATGCAGTTGCCGCTGTGCTCCTGGTACCTTGGCAGGCCCATAAAGGAGGGTGTGCAGGGGGAGACTGATCGTGACTGGAATCCATTGGGCAAGGCCTCAGTTCTGGCAAAACACAAAGAACCAAGACATGATTTGTGTTCAGGTTCATTTTTATTTGATATTGTTGAAGAAGGGCACAGTTTCTGGTAATGGTGGAAACATAGAAGTCTCACGACTCTGCTGAGTTTCCGTTTGCTTCTCACGCCATAACCGAATTTAAATGGAAACCACTCATTGTTGGGAGATGACTATGGTTCTTTCTGGTTGATTTAGTACCTCAAAGTATAATATGTCTCTTTCTGACATTGAGTAACCAATATTGCCTCATGTTCTCCACTCCCATATCATTGAGTGAGATGATCTGTTTTGCAATTGATTAAGAAACATTTTCTCTCGCTCCTTGATCCCTGTGTCTCCCTCCCTCTCCCATCCTGCCTCAATGTTTACCCTTCTAATCTACCCTTAATTCCCTCTTCCTTCCTCCCCTCTCTGCTTCTCTCCCCCTCACCCTCCCTTTAACTCCCTATCTCTGTTCCTATCATTCCCTAACCTATCTTCCTCCCTTTTCCTTTCACTCCCTGTCTCTGTGGCTATTGCTGTTCATTCTCCCTCTCTACCTATCCTTCTTCCCATTCTCCTCACATCTTCCTCCTCACCCTTCCACCTCCGTCTTTTCCCCCATCCTCTCCTGTCACCTCCGCCCCCCCTTCCTCTCTCCTCATCCTCTTCTCCCTCCATCTCTCTCAGTCTGTGATAGTCAAGAGCGTCGAGAGGAATGCAGTGAACATGTACGAAGCCCGGAAATTTCTCTTGGGTCTAGAGAACAACGGGGTGTCGTCATGCTCCCCATCGGTGGCGGTGACCCCCTCCAACGGCCCCTCCCCTTCTCTCATTTGTCCCGTTGGCCTGGACATCCTGGCCTCAGCTGGCCTGGGGCTGAGCACTCTGGGTAATGAGACTGTCTACATTCTTTGGTTGAATCAGAATCAGGAGACCTTTACTTTTTCTTTTACAAACCTCTCTCTTAGAACATCCATGAAGGGGAAAACTCAAAATGCATTGGAGCTTAAATGTCTTTGTAGGGGAACTAATGTCGTCATACATCAATGTCATTCGCATTGCTCTCTCACATACCAGTCACACACTCAGACAATGAGAATAGTCTCCCGTTGCAAAAAATCCATTGATGATATCTCTATGCCAGACCATGCTTAAAGCCTGTTATCACCTGCTTTAATGAATCATGAAGTGGTAGTGCTTTTACAGTCAGATATAAATATCTCAACATCTGTAAACATCGTAGCCAGTGAGTCCTGGCACCAACATCTTTATATGCTTTAGTGTACAGTAGGAGTTGTTTGTGTGTAAAACTGACCTCACAATGACGGTATGAAGTCCATGCCCAGAAGTCTGTCCCACATCTTTGATCAGCCAACCATCAGAAAATAACGTCACTATGAATTCAGTTGCACTACTTTGAATTAATCATGAGCGTATGAATCATAGGATAAACAGTAATTGTGTAGGAGTTTGTTTGTCCGCCCAGCTGACTTCAACATGAAGACACAGGACTGGTCAATTCTTGAGCTAATTTCTTTTAAGGGTCCATTTTTTTAATTTATGGTACTAAATGTACTATGTTCTAAATAACATTCAGACCAGGGATGCTCGATATTGGCTTTTTTACCGATAACCAATATACCGATATTGTCCAACTCTTAATTTCCGATACCGATATCAACCGATACCGATTTATGTGTGCAAGGGCGCTTTACAGTCAATGCTAATGGCTATTTTATTGTCTGTAGTAGACACTTTGGAATAGTTCCTAACGAGAGACATGGCGTTAGTCAGGCAGCTAGAGCCTAGCAGTCCACTACAGGCTCGTTATGATTCAAGCGGCGACGCGGTTTGATGATGTCATCACACACACCGGTAGACGTGACTACGTTAAGTAGGCTACTATACGATAGAGAAAGGCGAAGTCTGATCATGGATGTATTAAGAAAACAGAGAATGGTTGCGTGCATTCGACTCGGGACAATTAGAGCTTTCCAACGAGGTGCAACATGCCATACTTTCTTCGTCATTTTAAGCTTTTTTTTAAAAACGATACCGATATTTTCTGATATTGAATTTTTATGCTAATATCGGCTGATAATATCGGTAAACCGATATATCGGTGCATCCCTAATTCAGACCCAATTATTTGAACCCAGATGCTTCTGAACTGTATGACATGATGACATGACATGAATCAAAGTGTTGAAAAATCATCGACCTACTTTTTGGCAAATTGAGCAATGCATCGGCAGCAGTGGGAAGGGACAATAGTGAAATATACTGATAGGAAGCAGCTCATGCAGCACGTCCCTTTTAAAGATGATGCTATAAGGCAACATGCTCATTGTGCCCCAGTACAGTAGAATAGGTTTCTTTGCGTCTCATTCAAACCCTGGGGCCCAGGGGTGAAGCGTTGGACGGCCACATCCTGGCCTTTAGTAATTGCTACATGCTTCTCTTCATCAGATTACAGGCCAGCTTGCCAGAAGAATCCCCAGCCTTATTCCTGGAGCCAAACTAGCCCCTTGTGAAAGCCACAGACCTGCTTCTTTCTGTTTTCATACACTGTGTTTGGGTTGAGACACCAAGCAGCGTGTTGTTGCTGCACTCAGTGACATGGTATTATTGAGTATGAGCACATACAGGATATGTACTTTTGCATCCATGGCCTCGTAGAGTTTAAGAATTTCTTCCCCTCATTTGCTGTCTGGTTGATGGCAATACGGTGGCATTCCTGTTAAATAGCTGGAAGGCCAGAGGTTTTTCTTGAGTGTCTAAATGTAACATGTGTTTAGCTTGAAAAATTACCACTGTTGATATATCCGTCTCCTTTCTTTCTATCCTCCTTCCTTTTCTCTTCAGGTCTACTTGGTGCGACGGCGCCCCATTCCCTCAGCAACTCCCCCGTCCCAAACTCGGTCCTCAACAGCTTAAACTCCTCCATGAGCCCCCTGCAGACTTCCAGCCCCAGCACCCCCTCACCTTCCCCCTCCCTCTGGCCCAGCTCACTGACCAGCACCCAAGGTCTGTATAATGGCCAATACTGTCTTGTTCTAGGCTGAGTTTTTCAAAGATGTATTGGAGTCAAGATTGTCTTTGCTCTAACCTCACAATGGCATAAAGATGATCTGAAACACAAATTGAAGCCTGTAGATCTCATAGGTAAATGTACACATTTCCCCTGTGTGTTACTTTCATTAAGAATTGCTAATAGCAAATTTGTCACATCTTCAACTTCAGGCTTCTCATCTCAGCTGATGCTGCACCCTGCCACCCAGGCCACCCTGAGCAGCATCCTGCTGTCGGGGGTCCAGGGCTACACCCAGAACACACCCTCCCCTCCACCTGGCCTGGCCCCCATAGACAAGCAGTCCAATGGGGTTCCTGACTGCTCCAAGGGCCCTTGCACTCTTAATGGACATGTCAAGGTAGGCACATTTGAAGTCGTTTTTCAGCCATGCATGAAGTATGCACCTACTTAGGCAAGGAAACTGGACGTTTTTATTTCATGTTGATTTTTATGACTTTTATGTATCGTACTGTATGTGCTTCTGTGTGTGCATGCATGTGCATCCAGCATCCTGGCTCAGTCTATGGGAGGATATCCACTGCGTCACTGGCAGAAACTGTTTTAAGCCCAAGCCAGTGTGACTCGGTCCAGGAGGCCAGTGGACACAACCCATCAGAACCGCTGTCCAGCAAGTCCAACCCAGACGAAGGTATTACTTTCAACTGAACCACGCAGAGATCCATCAGCCGGCCTGTAGACCAACCATCCACTTATCACTGTAGACGGGTTCATTTTGCAGTTTTAAATAGCAGACCTATTGGTTGCACAGTCCTGCTTCATTTTGTTAGCTGATTTTGAGGAATGCATTGAATATCACCATGGATATGAAAGGTTCTATTCCTATTTGGGGGGGAAATGTCACTACCTGAAACACACTTGGCCTAGATCAAAAGATCCTGTCCTCAAACAGAACAGAGAACCATTTTGTAAGCAAAGGTCTTAAGATATGTCACAACTTTAATAGCAATCCATGATGTGCTTTAATTCCTTGTTTTATAATATAAGCTATCTCTTTTTGGGAATAAAACTCTTAATGTCATTGAGGGTATCACACATTTGTCGCCACCACTATCATTGGCTCTGGTTCCCTTTAAGCCATTACTGTGTGCTTGTTACTGTTTGACCAAGCTCCTATGCTGGAACTCTCAACTTTAAGTTAACTGTTGTAGTTGTCTCACTCTATTGGGAGTCTACTGTGTAAGTGACTCATTCACCACCTTGTGATTTATGCCTAACCGTAACCTGGGATAGAAAACATGTTTGACTTATGGACATTTTTGACGCACGTTTGCAGGACCTTGGACCTGCATACGGTGCACAAATGTCCACCTCAAGCTTTTCCACTTGAGATTTATGTAACCCTTAAGCCAACTTCAAGGAAAAGGCCTTGAATGAAGTTATTCCTATTTTTCTATACTTTCTACAGGACATGAGGCTGACTAGTGACATTCCTCCCCGTTCTGACCGCATTTATTGGGTTGAAACCGAGACAGATTAACTGCTGGTCGACTAGTGGTTCAGAAAGGCCCTCATTTCCTCCATATCTTACACATGCGGTTTTTCCCTTCAAACATTCTCTCTCACGCGTCTCACTTTTCCCCCGTGTTTTCTGAGCTGGTCTCCCCCAACATGGTGTGTCCCAGTAAGGCTTCCTCTCCCTCCCTGACCTCCTCCTGTGTCCCAGAATGTGTTTGGACTGGCTCGACCCAGTCCGGCTCAGCTCTGCTCTGTGGAATGAGAGAGTGCAGGGAAATTAGTCAAACATTAAACCCCGGGGAGCTTAATTAGGTTGACTGACTTATTATTTTACGCTACAGAAAGGTACACATGCACATTCAGATAGAGTCTACTAGATTCTACTATTCAGATACACACAAACATACACAGGAGCACAGTCACACATACACTCACATTGTCTCATGCTTGCACTCCGATAAGTGTGCGTATACATACACTCACAGTCGTACGTAGACTCTGAGAAAAACGCACACACATCCTGTTACACAGCGCAGGTTACAGGCTGAAAGTAGAGCGGCAGGGGGAAACACCTCTGTAATATAGCTGCTTTGCTTTTAATTAATCCAGGTGCCAACTGAACTTTCAGTTACATGCATGCACATATGTGTACACCCACAAACCCACATGCACCCCTTTTTACTGAGTGACTTAGCCACAGATTGTGTGATTGCACAGATTGCATAGACTGTGGGCCTCCCCTCAGACAAAGCTTGGGAAAAGACGCCCCCTCACCCCACCTTAGTTTACTTGCTTAGTTTTGCTCAATTCCTGGATGTCTATGGGATCATGATTATGTAATTTGATCACATAGACACTCAACAATAGATCCAAGATTGCCTAATATTGCTGTTTGACATAACTTCAGACTATACCAAATATATTTTTTTAAATGTCTGCCCTATGGTATTTATTAGTTTCCGACTCTGGGAAAGTGGGGAAAACAGTAAAAATTCCCCCAAACTACTGTATCCCTGCACCATCTTTTTAACCAAATCACACATTTAGGTTATTCTATGTGATCGCCTTTTGATAACTATTGTAATACTTTGTCACTTCCATTCACTGAGCCTGCCCTGAAACTGTTGGGAGCCCCCCTGGGGAGACCCGCCTCACACTTTGAAAACCTCTGACCTAGAATAAAGGTGAAAAGATTATTTGTTTTGTTTCCTCCAGGCTCTGACACCTTTGTGGAAGTGGGCATGCCCAGAAGTCCATCTCACTCAGCCAATGGGAGTGAGCTGAAACAGATGCTAGCTTCGTGTAAGACATCCTCAGGGAAGCGGCAGGCTGTGGAGCTCCTGCAGGGCACCAAGAACTCCCATCTACAGTATGTTGGACTCTACAGAGGGTTTACAGCCCATGTTATCATTCCTTGTCTAATCTTTTTAAACATAACAAAGCAAAGATGGTTCAAATAGATGCAGACGTGCAGAAAGTGGAATCGAACCCAGGTCTACACACTGGGTTGATACATAGCTTTTAGAGAGATAAAGTGGGATCATAGCTCTGAATAAGGGTGTAACAATACACTCACCTCAAGGTTCGGTGTGATACACTCTGGGTTCACAGTTCGATACAGTCACAATACTCTGTTTAAAAGGAAACAAATTATGACTAGAAGAGTCCTTCTTTATTGCTTAGGCAAACAATATTTTCAACTTTATAGTTTTTATAGTGGTTGTGTGGGGGTGTGGGTGAGCCCTTGGCTGGATGTCAGGCTGGTACTCCTGCATCTGACACTGGCTGCCTCCAGCTGAGACTAATTGAATAACGAGCAATATTATTAAGTAGAGAATACGCCACTCTGCATTCTCTCGCCTCTCTGCAGCTTTTCAGCTCAGTGTTGTGGCGCCGTCCTCTCTCCCGCCTCGTTTCCACACTGGAAAAGACACACGCTGTTACATCAGTCCCAGGCTGCCGTTATCCAATTAGTCTCAATTGGCGGCAGCTGGTGTCAGATGAGGGGAGAATCATCCTGATTCCCTCCTGCATCCAGCCAAGGCCTCACTCACACCCCATCCCATCTGCCACGGGGTTCTTTATTTCTTCTGGATGTTTCAGTGCAAAAAGAAAATAGTAGAATCTCTTGAATAAAATTAATTGGCTTTTAAAAGGGGATGCTTGTCTACAGTATACAGGGTTTCCCCCAGAAAATTTGTTAGGCCCGGTGGCAAGTATCTTTTGATGGGGGGTCAGCGGCCAAGTGTCTTTTAGTGCGGGTCAGCGTTGCCTTTGCTGCAACAGTTTATGGTGGAAATGTCTTTATTTATGTAAAGGAAAATTCTGGCACCAGGTGACAATTCAAAATATAATGGAATATATTAGCTAGGTGCTGGCAAGCACCTGCGCCCAGACAAACAAAAAAAAAAAAAAAAACACGAGAAAAAAAAACAAAAAAAAAACAAACAAAAAAAAACCAAACGAGAAATTATATT
>CABFOS010141613.1:0-11177 GCA_900660315.1 Diretmoides pauciradiatus
TATCATCCTCTCCAGGATCTTAAAAGGGACGCACAGCAGGGAGATTGGTCTGTGTCTGCTTTGTGGGGATTGTGGTGTTACGTTTAATCAGGACAGTCATGACACCTCCAGCTGTCTCAATACCCAGGGACAGAGGGGTGACATCCAAGAGCAGCAGGTCCTGGACGTTCTCAGACTTGTCACCAGACAAGATGGCAGCCTGGACAGCTATGCAATAAAAAAGGGGGGGGTGGGGGGACTGGTTAGACTTTGAGAGAACAGAATAACATTTTTATTTACAACATCTATGGGAAGGTGATAAGGCCTGGAGATGCGCTTTTAGAGACACTTACCAGCCCCATAAGCCACAGCTTCATCAGGGTTGATGCTTTTGTTGAGCTCTTTGCCATTGAAGAAGTCCTGCAGCAGCTTCTGGATCTTGGGGATACGGGTGGAGCCACCAACCAAGACAATGTCATGGACCTGTCCTTTGTCCATCTTGGCATCGCGGAGTGACTTCTCTACAGGGTCCAGGGTGCCACGGAAGAGGTCAGCGTTGAGCTCCTCAAAGCGAGCCCTCGTGATGGAGGTGTAGAAGTCAACTCCCTCGTACAGAGAGTCGATCTCGATGCTGGCCTGGGTGCTGGAAGACAGGGTGCGCTTCGCCCTTTCACAAGCAGTGCGCAGACGGCGGACAGCTCTCTTGTTGTCGCTGATGTCTTTCTTGTACTTGCGTTTGAACTCAGCAATGAAGTGGTTGACCATGCGGTTGTCGAAATCTTCCCCACCAAGATGAGTATCTCCAGCAGTGGACTTGACCTCAAAAATACCATCCTCGATGGTCAAGATGGACACGTCAAAGGTGCCACCACCAAGATCGAAGATGAGAACGTTCCTCTCAGACCCAACCTGAAACATAAGTGACGATTATACAGTTGTGGATGTGAAACATGCTACACCTGTTTCTGACCTACATAGGGCATTGTTTCTTACCTTCTTGTCCAACCCATAAGCAATTGCTGCAGCAGTGGGTTCATTAATAATTCTCAATACATTTAGACCAGAGATGGTTCCAGCATCTTTGGTTGCTTGACGCTGAGAGTCATTGAAGTACGCGGGCACTGTGACGACAGCATTCGACACAGACTATAAAAATGGAGAGCAGTGTTGTTAGTCCAAGAAATATATACAGTAACTGTTTATTGCTTAGGTTATTGTTTCCTAAACGTACCTTCCCCAGGTAGGCTTCAGCAATCTCCTTCATCTTCACCAGCACCATAGATGAGATCTCCTCTGGGTAGAAGCTTTTGGTTTCACCCTTGTACTCAACTTCCACTTTGGGGCGTCCACTGTCACTGATTACATTGAACGGCCAGTGCTTCATGTCAGACTGCACCACTGTGTCCTCAAATCGTCTGCCAATCAAACGCTTGGCATCTGCAATGCCCAGCAAACATTAGAATTACAATTAGAATGCAAGCTTGCGGTTGCTGCTCTGTCTTTGTTCAGCTAGATCACATGGACACGTGAAAATTAATTATTTATTCACTCGGGGTTCTAGGAGTGACATCACAAGATCACTGTGTTGAATCAATCTTTCATGACACATATCACATCACCCGTCTGTAACCTTACCAAAGACTGTGTTGGTGGGGTTCATGGCAACCTGATTCTTGGCTGCGTCTCCGATGAGCCTCTCAGAATCAGTGAAGGCCACATAGCTGGGTGTGGTCCTGTTGCCCTGGTCGTTGGCAATGATCTCAACTTTGCCATGCTGGAACACACCCACACACGAGTAGGTGGTCCCAAGATCGATGCCAACTGCTGGTCCCTTAGACATGTTTCCTGCAAGAACAAAACACGTTAAGACTTTAAAAAGGTCTAATCTCATATCAAATAACTCAATATAGCAGGAACAATAAAAAAAGTGTATCCTCATAGTCACAATATACCAGTTACCAAGCCAAAAAACAACAACTACTGAATATTTAAGTCCTTTTAAAAGCGTCCTTTCCGACCAAGCCCGAGGAGCAAGGGTCAGGGTTTATTTTAGGACGCTAGGTGGCGGCTGAAGCCAGGCCTGCATGCTGCGAACCCTCAATTTATTCTGATAAACTGGTCGGCATAGACTGTCAAACTAGTTCACACTATTCAGAAAAACAAATGTATGGGGGAAAACTTACCCACCTAAAGAGGCCATTCTAACCCTGATAATCACAACTTTTACTCATGGAGGCCTTATACTACAAACCCGAATGTTACATGGCGACATTTGGATACCGTAATTGTCTTTAAAACCGTTATATTGGTAAGTTAAGCTGGTAGGTAAAGTCGGGGACCGTTCATTAACGAAACACTTGTGCTAGGCAAGTGTTTCTAACAATGGCGCTGGGTCCAACCATGTGAGGAACGTCAGCCAGAGGCCTTCAAAATAGAGTCGTGACCATAATGTGTATATGTATAATTACCGCATCAAATTAGTAACTGAAGCGACTATATTAAGTCATAATATAAAAACGAGTTATGTTAAACGATATAAAAAGGGGAAAGCATGCCAGTATAACAGTTTATCGTGAGAAACTTTTACCAGAAGTGTTTTTTTAAATGTAAGATGTCGGCCTTGATGCTGGTTGTTCCAGAACATTCTATAGCTCTCCCCTCCCCCTCCTCCCCGCTACACGCGCCAAAGCAGCCAACAAAGCGGGCGATTTGGCCCAAATCAGCAGTATTAAACAAGTGTACACCAACGAAGACTTAGTGAAAGCATTGGTAACTTTTAAACACAGCACATTTATATTGTTGAGCGAAAGCTGAGAAACATGCTACCGTTAAGCTAGCCGGCTAACGGCTAACGGCAAACAGCCCTGAGGCCACATAACGGCTTTACTGATGTTCTACTGAAAACCTGATGTCTATGTAACAATGGTAACTGCTTTACTGATGTTCTACTGAAAACCTGATGTCTATTTAACAATGGTATCGGCTTTTCTACGTTAGACTTACCGAATATTTGACCCGAGGATGATTTTGGCTGTTGGATTAGGTTGCGCAGAGACGAAGCTGGCTTGTCCTCGCCTCGTAGAGAAAGAAGGACAGGAGACCACGGAACCTGTAATAAGGCCGGCGAAGCAGCCAATCACACGCCAAGTCTTCAGCTGTTCCTCAGCAGCCGACCAATCACGTTGCAGAAGGTCCCGCCCACATCCTGACTCATTATCTTTCATTGGTTTCGTAATCACGTTGTATCATGGCCGCATGGTTTCCAGAGAAATTATCTGGGTACACCAGGAAATAGAAGCGATATTCCAGGCAAAGAGAAGAAAAGTTGTCGCTTGTATGGAATATTTACATTTAGTATTTGAGACGTTTAGTCGATGCTCTTATTCAAAGCAGCTTACATGTTATAAACTTACATTCATAGCTCACCAAACATTACAAGGAAGTAAAACTAAGGATTGCAAAACTCGGGGCCTGGTTACAACACTGTGACCATGATAGGGAAATAAGTAGAAAAAGAGCTAAGGAGAAGGATAGAAGGGATTTGTTTATGTAACATGAAATATATGCAACAGTAATATGTTTTTGTTGTTGTTGTTTTTAAACATTGAAGCAGAAACTATTAAAAAAACGTCACCACATGACGTTTTTGAGTGACAATGTAGGAAAACGTCACAAAAAATACCAAATGAGGAAATATAGCAACAATTATGGGTATTTTGTATAGTTAAGATTCGGGGATTTAGAGTAATATGCAATAATTATCCAAACATCAACAGCATTGTACTTCTTAAATATGAATCACTCATATCCAAACTAAGTATTTCTTTGTTCTAAAAAAATAGAATTTATTGCCATGTGCAAACATGATTTATACAGTATTCTACAGTACTTTACAAGCAATGTGTTAACACATTTTTTATGTAAACAAGATACACGCTTTTTACAAAAGCATCTTAGCCTGAGAGCAGTTACACTGATACATCATGATATCACTGATAATATTATAAATGCTGTATTTTACAGGCCTCTCAGATTGGCCACACTCAAAACTGTCACAGATCTGTCTCCTTCGGCTGTGTTGTGACCAAAGCATCTGTGTTTGGGGTGATATGAGCTGGAGGAGTCTCTTCATTTGTTATGCTGTCTGCTGCTGACACTGCAGTTGTGTTGCTTTCTGCAGCAATCTCTGTCTTCTCAACAACATACTTTGTGAATTCTGTGTTGAGAATCCCTGTAAGAGACAACATTTCACGACCAGTTATTCAATGCATAGTACATGTACTTTTTGTTCACACACACACACATGCCTGGTTTATCTTTATTTTTTTAGCCAGATGGCTTGAAGCGCACGTTTTATCACGTACCTCTGCGTCTTTGTCCGTGGAAGAGCCTCTCTTCATGGCTTGATTTTGATTTGCTGCTCTCTTCTGACTGCTCTGAGTCTTCATTCTCTGTAACAATGAAAACTATCATGATGTTTTTATACATTTTTGAAAAGATAATATCAGATATAAACCACAAGGCCACATACAAGGCAGTGTATGTCTTTCAGAAGTCAGTCATGATGCTCCTGAGTAGATTTAAATGTAGATGCCATGGAGGATATGGACATGTAACCCGCTTACCTCTCTTCCAGAGGATGTGTGCTCTTCTGAGTTTGATGGCAAAAAAGATGACCACCACCAGAAGAGCAGCGATCAGGCATGACACAAGGAAGACGAGCAAAGTTGCACTTCCTTCTTTTCCTCTGCGCCTGTCTATGTCATCGCTTCCTGGGAATGAACAGGATACAATCATTTACCTCAGAACTTTCATCCTTCCCTACTAAAAGACCTTTAACCTAAACCAGACAGAGACTGGCGGTGATGGTTTACCTCTGGTGTTGTTGCCTTCTGTACCATTATGGGACATGTTCTGCTCTGTTACCTCAGAGAAAAGTGTCCAGCCTTTAAGGAAACATGAAGAGAGGACATTCAAATGATTAACACAGGCTTTCAAATAAAAGGAAACACTCAATTGTAGATGCAGAGAGTCGCCACTAGATGGGACTAGACAGGATCTAGTTGTCAATAGTGGTTCTGCATTTTACACTTGAGCTATTAGATGTGTAATCTAGAGTTCATACCTGTTGTGCTGGTTACATTACTGGTGGTGTCATTCCTAGTGCTGGTTGAAGCCGAGTCATCTAGAAAGAACGAAAGGCATTGACATAAATTAACCCCATCTGGTAAAATGTGGAAATAAAAATGTTGAATTTTCTCACTTCATAGAGGCTATAGAGCAGTGTTTTAACCCAGCGAGCAATGGCTGCCGATGTAGGATTGTTATGTTTGAATTAAACAGTTTTAATTGTGCGTACACTGCCTACAAATTGCAGAGTGAGATAGGGGAGAAAAGAGTTGTTATACATGAAACATCACACACAGCCTGGTTCACACACTACTCTATCACTTCCGTACAGGAAACAGATCCGCTGGTATGAAAACAAACTGTGGTGGTTAAACAAGCAAGCTCAGCGCACAAATCATGTTGAAAGATAAGAAATCTCTCTTGTGTGTTTTTGTATGTGTAATATATTGTTTTAGGTTATAAGGTAAGGCCCCAATAAACCAATCAAAATTCAGTTTATTCACCTTTACTGTATATGAGTGGATAAAAAGAGTTTAAAATTCATAGTAAACATAGTGTTAAGTTGTATCAAACAGGTATGTTATGTGAGTATAGTGTCTTTTGAGGGGGGCGAGCATCATTTGTGCATAAGTTTCTGAAAATATGATTGACTTTTGTTATAATGGTAGTTGTTGGCCTCATTTCCCTGTTTTAGTTTCTCTAATGGGAGATTACTGCTTCCGACCAGTACTTCCCGATCTCTTCCCTGCATCTGACATACTCTGCACCTTGAATATCACACAAATGAAAACAGCTTTACTCACTAATCGTGCTCAGATGAGATCCAGCGGATGTTGTAACTGTCTCGGAGCTCTCTGATGAAGGCAAGTCTACGGCTGCCAGTGTCTCTGTTGTTCCCTCTCGGCCAAACGGAGGGGTCGTTGCTCTCGGTGTGTCTGTTGACCTTTGTGGTTGAGCTGTGGGTGATCTGGTCGAGGTTGTCCGGGGGAACTTTGCGGCTATGATAGAGAGGCGTGTTTAGTTAAATGGTCAAATAGAAACAGCGTGCCATCTCAAGCATTCTCTATGAAGGTCTCCATCTCCATCCTGCCACAGGGTATCACACTTTATCATGTAGTGAAATGTGAAAATGTGAAAACTTCAGTTAAGCTCAAAGTCAAAAATGATGATAACGACCTTCAGATACACTGTATATAAGAAATTTTTAAGAAATCCAACTATCTACGACATAAAAAAGAGGAAATCACATGGTGGTGTTTGTTTGGTCAAGTTTCATGACGGTGTGTCACGGGACAACTGCAACCCATGAGAAAAATGGACAGTGCTTTCCCTTTTTTGTGACGACACAAATACTTGTTCCCTTTATGCAGAAGAACTTTTCAGAAAACAGACAGGGTTTTTGTCGAGACTGTCTTCATTTGTACGTAGGCCTACGGTATTCTCAAAATCTGATAAGGTATCAGCACCAATTCTTCAGTGAAGTTATTTACAGATGAATGAATTGTACTTACAAGCTCCACCAATTTGGTCAAAGGTCATCAGAGGTTCAGTGTGCAGAGCTGGATGTCGAACAAGACATTTCACTACGACTCGTCTCCTGAATGACTGAAGGTGTAATTCATCCTCTGAGCGATATTTTCTGATTTTATCTTCAAGTACGTAATGGGGCTTGCCTGTGGAAGGGGGACGTTATAATGAATATCCACTGTCATCACGACTAGAATCATCATCATTCACAATAATTCACAATAATCTTGCACGGCGTTTTGGTTTCCCCACAGAATGGGAATATACGCTACAGTGTGCTTCTGTTTAGGTGTCACATGACCTCTCGGTTCCCAGTTCTCAGAGGCAAGACAGACCTCTCACTACGATTCATGTTGTTTCTCTTCCGCCTATGAACCATAATATCATTGTATATAATCAGCGCACAGGGAATGAGCAGGATGCACCTTTAATAGCTGGGCCACCTTATTTTAACATGGTTCAGTTGAAAGGCCCAAAGCTCCTCTGTTACGTTGCAGGGGGATGGACTCTAAACACTAAACACTGCCAGGATTAGGGGGCTTGACGTTGCGCAATATGCCACCCTTATTAAAAGAGTGGGAGAGGGAATTTCAAAGGTGATTGCTGGAAATCAGCAGTTGAAGGGCAGAGGTTAATGTTTGGGGTGGTGGTCATTCAATTTTCTTACCTTTTGTGGCTATTAGCACACTTTGGCACACATATCTCCTTATAGTGTATTCTAACTAGCATGAATTGTGTCCAACAGTAAGTCAATAATTGATGTTTTGAGCTTTGCATTTCTTGCTTTGATCATTTTGCGTTTGAAAATGTCTTACTGAACGTACCAGTAATTTCAACCCCTTGGCCCAGGTCCCAATAGATTTGAGGAGGATGGTGGTTTGCCTCTGCAGAGCATTTGACCACAACTTTCCCGTCATGTTTTGTTACACTTAGTTTTGGATAGCCTAAAGAAGAAAGAAGACCAGAGGATATATTAATACAGTGTAAGAGAGGTGTTCATCAAATAGCAATATTCTTGAGTCATGAGGTCACAGGTCACGGAGGAAGATTAATAAAGTAAAGAAAACACACAAGAAAAGAGAAAACTGAAATAAAGCAACACTATTACACTCACCTAATACTGTCACCTCCACTTTCTTCTCTGTGACACCGTGGCTGTACTGGTGACATGTATAATTGCCTCCATCTTTGAACGTGATATTGGACACACTGACAGTGAATTCTTCCTTGGACAGTTTGTCTATGCTGTAGCGCTTGTCCTTCAAAGCTGGAAATTAGTGAGGGGAAAAGCAAAAGGCAGTGAGTCCACTTCACCAAATCAGCGTGAGAGACTCTTCTATTTTTACTGAAACGTCAGACAGTTTTCATCTGTTAATGCAAAGAATTGGTCACAAATGGATTGAAACACAAAATATATCACCTTTATTGCCATTGAAGAACATGACATATCCCCTCGGGTTCTTCCACTCCACATGGTTCATGTGAGCCTTTCTCATGGGGCACCTTAGGGTGAATGTCCGACCCTCCATCACAGTTATACGCTGCCACACTGCAAGAGATCCTGCAAGGACAAATTTCAGCATTTTATTACTAACTAACTTTATTGCTGACTAAATCAAGAATAGAAACATTGATCTCGTTCGTAAATCATGCTCAGATCCTACCACTGTTCTGACCCTATACGCTTCAACATAATCCGACCACGTTTAGAGACAACTAACCCCCATAAGAGAATGAATGGTCATTGCGGTCACCTACTAACTCCCCCATACACCATATATCACAATTTTGACTCATCTATTGCTGTCATGGGCAACGGAAGGCAGCCTCAGCGTGTCTGGATGTGTGTGGAGGTGTTGCAACGGAGACAGAAAAAGTAATGGGTGTTAAACTGAGTTTCTCACTGTACCGCAGCCCCCCTGTCACACACATCTCTCGCCTTTCTGTTATTCTGACAGGAAGCCATGTGGTCAGTCCCTCCGTGGCGAAAGAGAAAGTACAAGTGTATAAGTGGAAGTGCAATTTTAGTTGTAGGCTGTGTACAGTGATGCGGGGTACTTTTTCTTTCCTATGGGTAAGAATGACAAGGTGTTTGGAAAACACAACTGGGGGCAGTGATGGTGGTGGGCTTGAATAAACATACAGGGGTGAAGAGGTGAGGTTTTTCACACATGTGGGTTGCGTGTTAGATTTAGCTGTATAAATACTCTCAGTGAGCGGGGGGGGGCATTGTATGAGACTGAAAATGAATTAAATTCTCATATTTGCTGATCTATGTACAGTAGGTCTTGTCAACATTGCATAATTCTGATTTTGGGCTATAGCTTTTGGACATTTGTTTTTGAAGTTTGTATTCAGTTTCCAGAGTAGGAGGGACATAACATATTTTAGCAGGTGATAAAAGAAGGGAGGACCAAGGCACTCTTCCAAAAAAGTTAAAAAAGCTTTAATTTAGGCTCAGTTCACAATAGAACAGTATAACAGAATAACAGAACAGAATAATAAATGCATTTTATAAAAGGGGGAAGCAACACAGGTAATAAACAGCCTCGGACACACCACACACTGCGCACTATGAGCTCTGGTAAAATGTCATGAAGTTATGCACTACCATTGTTTTGGTCAGACACATCTTGGTATATGTGATTCCTTCTCTACCACAAATCCCCACACGAATGACTAAACCGGTATTGTAACTTACTACTGTCATTTAATAATTCATCCCCCCGAAAAAAAAAAACACATAAGTTCCAATAGGTGTATCTCTCAGTTTCCACGACCATTGTCTGTTCTAGCAACATTATCTTTTTTATTACCTCTGTTGTACATGACAAAACAGATTATTTATCCAAAAACATCTGCTTTCTACCAAGACGACTAACAAGTGTTAAAAGCAAAGTACTCACCCTCTATGACTAACATCAGGAGGCTCAGCTGCAGCTTCAGTTCCATCTCTGTGACTCTGTAACCGTTCAGTGCTCAGACACTCGTTTCCTCATTCCTTTGCCTTTTTGTACTACAGTAAGGGACCTTCCATGACATCACAGATCAGTGGTTTCCACAGGCTTGTTGGTTTCAGGGGGATCTCACTTGATACATAAAACATAGGACGTTAAGTTATGGACAACATCCCAATGTTTTATGCATTTATTTATTGTTGGTATTTACACATATTGTTTCACATTTGATTCATAACTGAGTTAAATGTCAAGTGTCTCATCCTGCTGACTTGATCTTTATCAGGTGGTATATGACTCAACCATCCCTATGAGGAGAACACAAAGTAAAGGGTGTCTAACAGTTATGGACAAAAAGGAAGGTGCCCACACACTACTAAACATTATAAAAAGGCTAGAATTAAAGTAAAGTAAAGTAAAGTCAAATAAAGAAAAGTATTTTCATGACATCTATAAATCTCCCATTAACCCTGATCTGCTACTTGACACTGGTGGAGCTGTAACCTCAATACATTTGTCTGCTGTTTTCTGCACTTTTGTACAACTTTGGGAGCAAAACATGTTTATTGTTGAACTTTTATGTGAGCTCTTTACATTAATCTGTAATGTTCCTGTTTTTCAATTGAATCTGCACTGATAATCTTAAGTCCAAAACCACTGGCTAATTATAACAGCTAATTATAACAGTGTCTTTGTTATGACATCAATCGAAGAATCTCAAACTCTGTGATAGTGATTATGGTGGCAAAGTTTGTGTGGGGCAAGAGAATGAGATCATGATATATTAAGTAATACGACTAATGTAACACTGCAAATCACGTTGCCAATTTCTCTTTTTGACTATAATAGTACTTTTTCATTGTGTTCTAACATACATATATCATACACACTCTGATCTTACAGAAATGAAAGGTTTGATTATGAGTAAAGTAATTGGTTACAACAGTAAACCTGTTTGTGGTTTCTTTGTGAGGCAAATTGTGATTTCATTATGTTCATCAATACTTCAACCTGCCAAAGACGATGATGGTGCACTTTTACACAGCCATCATCAAGTCTATCCTCACCTCCTCCATCACCATCTGGTTTGCTGCAGCTACTGTCAGAGACAGAGGCAGACTGCAGCGTGTCATTCGTTCAGCTGAGAGGGTGATTGGCTGCAATCTGCCATCTCTACAGGACCTGTACGCCTCCAGGACCCTGAAGCGTGCAGGTAAGATTGTGGCCGACCCCTCCCACCCCGGACACAAACTGTTTGAGACACTTCCCTCAGGTAGGAGGCTGCGGTCCATCAGGACCAAAACCTCCCGACACAAGAACAGTTTCTTCCCATCTGCAGTGAGCCTCATTAACAAGGCCCGGGACCCCCACTGCAAGTTTCCGTTTCCGATTCCCCCCCATAATGGATACACGTTACATTAACGTCTGTCACCATGCGTTATATTAACGCACCCTCTGGACTATTGTATATTTATTTTACTATCTGAGTATTTGCACAAATATCCATTGCACTGTTTCAATTGTAAATAATTCATTCATTCATTCACTCACTCACCCATTTAGTTCTATTTTTATTCTCTTAAA
>CABFOS010141616.1:0-16691 GCA_900660315.1 Diretmoides pauciradiatus
GTAGAGCCACACCACCGGCACCGCCAGGGCCACGAAGTACACCGCGACCACCGCGTACTTCAGGTAGGCGGCGGGGATCTCGTTCCTTAGCACCGCCTCGAGCAGCGTGAACCCGTCCAGCAGGTCCACGCACGTGCTGAGGAAGCAGCCGTGCGCGTGGTGCCGCGTGGCGCCGTTCAGGTCCTCGATGATGGAGTTGATGAGGCAGTAGAGCAGCGGCGCCGACAGCAGCACCGTCACCTTGAAGCCCGTCAGCCCGCACGGAACCTTCAGGGCGACCAGGTCCAGGATGGACGTCTCCAGGATCAGCACCACCTTGGGCGTGCAGGCGATGACGTAGATGAGCCAGGCCAGGTAGGCGTAGGTGAACTCCCCGAGGTTGCAGCCGAAGATGGAGCTCTTCTGGTGGAAGCCGCAGGCCCGCTCCCTCTTGCTCCGGCTGTTCTTCACGAAGAAGATGCCCCAGCCCGACACCACCACCAGGTCCGTGGCGATCCACGAGCACCAGTACAGGTCCGTGAAGACGATGAGGTAGAAGTCCAGCACGCCGCCCTGGAGGATGAGGAGGAGGAAGCACAGCGCCTTGTACAGCAGGTCCCGCTTGGATCTCTGCACCAGGAGGGGAGCGGTCGTCTGCATGAACTCCCCCGATGTCATGATGCGGGCGGCGGCTGAGGAGGAGGAGGAGACGAGGGGCCGGATGCTGCTCTGCTCCGGGTTGATGCTGCCGCTGGTCGTCTGCGTGTCCCGCCTCCTGCAGAACCGCTGCCCGGCGTCCGGAGACGAGGAGACCGGGGACTCTGACGGGCAGATGGTCGCTTCGGATCGGGGGTAGTCGGCCTTCGGATTGTCGTTGCCAGTTTCTGAGATCATTGTATTTGTGCTGGTCGCCTCGCCTCTCTCTCCCCCCTTCCTCTCCTCTCTCTGCTCTTCTTCCTCCCTGATGCTGATGCTGAAGGTGGAGACTGACTGACGCAAACCAAGGCCTGGATTACATCTGATGGAACGGACTACAGGACTGTCTCAGTATTATCAGTTCATACAGACATTACAAAATGAAATTCAAGGACTTTCAAGTACTTTTTCAAGTACTATTTTTTCCATTTTCAATGGCTTCACTCAATGCAAATAATTAATTTTCGAATATAGGCTAATAATAGTCCATTTTATTCATAAAGCGCATTTCTTAAAACCCAATGTGCTGTACATAAAAACAAATATAGAAGCTAATCGAGAAATATATAAATATATATTTTATAAATCAATTTAAAAAAGTGTAAAAACGAGCAGTCAATAAATTTGTATTAAACATAAACAAATGATGTGATGAATGATGTGCAGTTATCTTTCATATCAAATATTTCCTGAGGTAAAACAATTGTAAAATGAGACTTGCGTTGTAAGTGTGTGCAGAATAAATGATGTAGAAATACAATAAACTACGTCTGTTCATAGAGTAAGAAAGGAAACAGGAAAATAATGATTTGTGGTAATCAAAAACAAGATATTTAATGAATATGTGGAATATTAAGCGATGAAATCAATTGATTTCAAAAGATCTAGCAAAGAAACAGCCATGCATGAAATAACATAGGAAGTGAATACGGGACATTTTTTACCCATGTTGTGCATTAGAAGGGGGATGCATAGCTTGTGCATCAAAGGGTTAATAAGGGAGCATGGAGGTTTGGATGGCAGACACATACTGTAATCCTTCCTGGACTGTAAAATAATAAACATGTTCAGCAGTCTCCGCTTGTTCTCTATGTGGGTGTGTCAAAGTATATGGACTGCAACGCTGCACATGGGACATAATGTTTGGACAAGCTGAGAAAAGTTAAAAGTCACACGTGTTCCCTTCACACCCTACAGCACCTATCTGTTGACAAGTGGTGCACAAGCCCATGATGTCCTTGAATAAAGGATTTGCAGCTTCCCCTTCCATACTACACTCCGTCTACTTCCTTTAACTGATTTCCTCTTGTGGCATACTCTGTCTACTTCCTTTAACTGATTTCCTCTTGGTACACGGTTTCCTTGATGTCTGCAGTGTAGCAGCTTGACCGATACATAACTTGTTCCTACAGTTTTTCATTACCCTTTACATTTAACTTCAACACACTGATCCAACACATTGAATCAGCGATGTTATAGAGAAGTACTCTCGCATCGACAGTAGACAGACACATATAATTATGTTCTCTTTCCTACAATCAATGTCCCTTTACCTTTAGCTCTCTCTGTAAACATCAACGTACATAACACAGAGGCACTCCCACACTTCAGCTTCGACAGCTGTTTGCATGTGTCCGTTTCATGAGTAGACTCATGAGGACGATGCCAGAGGGAACTGAATTAGAATTTGACTCAAAAAGTTGGGAAAGAATTTGAGTTACCAATGAACCTGAATCAAAGTACTTCCACATGTTGCAATACAGCAGCAGCTTTGAAGAGCACTCACCTTCCCAGTTCTTCTCCAATGTCATAGAAATCCTCCACTTTCTGTTGCTTGAATACCGCCATGACCAACGTCCTCATTGATGTAGGTTATCTCCTTAGCATGCAACACTAAAGTCAGTCTATCCAAGTGTCTCGTTCTCAGAAGTTCAACCCTGTCAGGACAGAACAGAGGAGATATTGCTGTTGATCTATGACAAAAAAGCAATGAACACTCTTACATGTTTCAGCTTGTTGTATAACATTCCATCTGAGCTCTACCTACCTCCACATTGGCCGTGAAGAAGCCTATAAACTGAAATTTGATGGGCAGACAAAATGGGCCAATGCTACGTGAGCGCTTTTGCTCATGAAAAGAAAACAAACAGGGCAGTTAGCTGCCTTTCACAAGTCTAAATGCTGATTAGACGACTTTAAGCCAACGTACCAATGACACTGTTATTACAGTGGGTTTCATTATTCAATAAGTACAACTCAGACACCTGTGCCAAGCTGGTTAGCATGGCAGTCTTTAGTTTCTGTGATCACAACAGAATTATACATGGAAATGAAAAGAGATTTAGGGTAATTAGGGAAATGTTTGGGAAATTAAATATGGGAAAATCCATATAGATATGAAGTTCTGTCAGACAAAAGTTGATATTGGCAGTAACTTAAGCTTTGTAAATCTTAAATAACTTCTTAATTTTAAACAAATCAATTCTTAAATGGTTATACATAGTAAAGTACAATAGTCCATACATGCATAAATACCCTTAAAACACACAGGTTTTAGGTAACAGAAAAGTCCACTTTACAAAAGCTTTTCAAAATAACATTTCATACTGTACCTTCTGTTAGAGGAAGAGTTGAAAATACACTTGCATACTATTCTCACTTCTCCTTCAGCTGTAGTCGGGTCTGTTCACGCCTGTGGACCAGTCAGCAGTGCTGCTCCCACTTCAGAGTCTCAACTTGTTTCTCAGCAGCACCATCATGCTTTTGTTTCTACACCAGGACTGAACATCCCTCCCCCTGATGGTCCATTATGAAACTGCACTGTGACAGAATGATACACAGGCTATCAATAAAGATGACTGACTTTACTGGAAGTTGATTGGCGTGCCGTGTCTACTTTCTTGAACACCTTTTAAGGAAGTTCAGGTTGCTAAAGCGAACTAGTGGCTTTTTTTCTTTTCTTCTGCTGCTCAGTAAGAAGTGCAAATGAGACACAGTTCCCTCAGTTCAGCCATAACATGTTTATTGAAATTGTGTGACAGATACTGAATTCAACACCATGAAAGTGTATCATTATGTAACAATCAATGATACTGATTAACTATGAACAAGATGATATCAAGCAGACTTCGACCTATGACTTGGTCACAAAACAACTAAGTGCCCTATAATATTCTGATATCATCATGGTACTACACTTGTGCAATATACTGCTGTGAAAAGCAAAACAAAAAATTACCAAATTTAAGACTGTAGCTTATTCAATGTGAAAAATAGTGAATGACAGAGTGGCTGAAAAACAACATGAAAACTGCCAATTTTAACATGCAAAATAACAGACTGAAAGACAGAAGCTACAATATGAATTTCAGAGGTGTGTATGCAGAAAGAGCCTCACGTTAATATCGCAGCATGTCAAGCTCGTATAGTTTTGATCTCTAGAGAAACCAGCTCTCAAAAGGGAAAACAAAACTTAAAATTCAACTTCTTTTCAATTACATATCTAACAAAAAGAGCAAGCAAAGGAAAACGCTATGGCCAGAAATACCATAGAATGAGAAAATGTTTTCAATAAAGTTAAACTTTTCTCTTTTTTTTAAACGAAACAGCTCATTGTGAAATTAAAACAAATGGTGTAAACATATACTGTACGTACACAGGGACGGCGGGAAAAACACATCAGATTCCCATTCAAACACATTTTTAGATTGTTCATTAACCAAATCTAATCGTGTGTTTTTGTCTAAGCCATTTTTTGCTGTTAAATACTAAAAACTGATGATAGGTGTAAGCGAGACTGAACTCTGCAAGTACCTGGATGGCCGTTGTGTATCTATGGAAGAGACAGAATAGTAATGCACATGCCAAAGTTTTCCCTCATATAGTTCCATCATAGAGTACAAATCATATTTCAATTTTCAGACAGCAATCGTGTTAATTATGTGCCATTTGATCTAAAAGTCAATCACAGTATAATCAATGCTGAAATGAGTCCCTGTGCAATAGTGTAAACATCTCGATGGGTCACAATGTGTTATACTGCCACTATGAGGAGAACAACTGCACCTACAGCAGAAATTTAAAACAGGATCCAAATACAATTTCGGCAATAGTGTAGTTAATTTGTACACAATGCAGCTGCAAAAAAGGTTTTAGTCCGGAGGAATCCTTTAAACACCGCATAGCAAATAATAATAAAGCAAGAATTTGCTTAAAATAGAGCATTGCATTTCATTTAAGATGTGTAGTTTGAGGCCGGAATATGATTTAAGGGCAGATTGGTCAGACAGTCAGTTATTGTGACCTGAATCCTGAGATAAAGAAATGCAAGCAGACTTCCGCAGAAGAGCCAAGAGCCATGGAGAGACACTGATGTACTGTGTGCGATGTATCACGGGAGGGTTTAGCTATTGATCCCACTCTCCAGGCCATATCTATCTAACATTCCTGGAGTCTGGAATGACCTAAACATTTTTGGGAATGAGCTATTGATTAGAACATTTCCAAGGACTTTCAGCAAAAGTGATTCAAGTGCATCAACAGACACCGGGATCAACCACAGCAGAAGTGGGAATGTGGAAGGGGAACCTCTAAAGTGATTGAACAATATAAGACATCTGTAATGTGAAAGGAGCAGTGAAAGAACGAGTATAATTTCTAATCATAATGGAGACAAGAAAGTAAAAAAAATACAATCGTTCACTCGAGAGGCATAAAAACGCCTTCTATGAAAAGATCACAGCCATGTCTTCAAAAATACTGATTTGGACATTGACGATTGAAGAGCCACGGAACATGCATGCTATTGGCTCTCAAGCGTCCAGCAATTAAGGCATTTACACAAGATGGCCGGAATACTGATAAGAAGGCTCGTTTGGCCTGTAATGTTTTGGTCCTTTGAAATCAAACTGCTCAGGACAGTTGATTGTTTCAGCTCTGACGCAGAGACCAAATCCAAACAATGCATGAGAACTGCTCAGAAGCAATTACAACACATCACTGTTCTATGGAGATGATCTCTGTTTCTATACAGCGCGGAGATCCGATGAGCTCAAGACTAATTATCTTCCTCGTCATCGCTGACGAAGGTCCGTCCATCCTGACTCGTTTCTCTGTCCCTGAGGAAGGTCTGCCGGATGGCCTCCAGCTCGGTCAGCTCGAGGCGGACTTTCTCGAGGTGGAAGGAACGGCGGTTCTGGATTTGCCTCATGGGGAAGGGGTTCATTTCCACGAAGGCGATGTTCATCAGCTTCCTGGAAAGAGACAGAGACACAGAGCTGTTTCTGTTATCCCTGGTCTGTGTCTGCCAGTAGGTACTTGTCACTATGAGTTGTCAACATGTCCCTTCTCTAATGTCACAGACATTACTGCACTGTGATTCTGATCCTGACCTACACCTCATATAAGGCTGATTATAGTGGATCAAATATAATGCTGTCCTCATAAATTTCAGCTACATCCAAACACATATTATGCCTTATAATAATGCAAATACTGAAACACGAGTGAGAAAAATGAAAGGTGTTTTGAATTTGCATTGCAATACTTTACCTTGAATCCAGGATTGTGCGTGTGAAGTATCTAAGGTACTTGAAAATGGTTGTGGAATCCTGCAACTTCAAAAACTCTTCCTCTTTATACTTGAAGAGAGCAAGGGCGAAGCGAAACATGATCTGAGGAGAAACCCACAAAATGGCAAGCTAGAAAATATCCCTCACTTCAGAAGACTGATACCAGCCAAACATCTACAGGAGTGGATTCCCAACCAGCCCTGATTAGATTATAGGTCAAGTCTCTTCCTCTTACCTTAGGTCCCTCAAACAGGAAGGCATCCCAGATCTTGAAGAGGATTTCACTAACCACGCTGTCTACAAACACCACCAGGAACCAGTTGAAGGTGATGAGGGAAAAGTCCACCTTGTGCTGCTCAAAATGGGCATGGAGACGGGGCAGCTTCTCGTTCATCAGGTCCTTGAACACACGCTGGTCAACCTGCATGGACATAAGGGGGTTACAAAAGGATCATTTTTGATGACCTGCTGATGTAGATGCGAGAAATCCGTTCACGAGCTTTGCAGCTACTTGAGACCTTTATTTTTTACAATAGAAAACATGGGATCACATTCAGCAGAGTGAACCACTGCAAACAGGGCTGACTACTGCCTTGCATTCTTGCTCTGGTGAGTCATGAGCAGCAGACTCTGTCACATGCATATGACATCATTGACACTAGAGAAACGTGTGCACTCTGCTAATGAGGCAACGACTTGTCTCAGTGTGTTTCCAGAATATAACCTTTGAGCTATGTATACCTGCGAGCCCAGCAGAGTCTTGGTGTAATAGTCTCTTGGCATGAAGACCTCCACAATGGCTATGAGGCACCAGAAGGCTTCCTCTTGGTCTAGATAGAGCAAGGCAATGGCTGCCAGCCTGAGAAGATGACAAAAGAATAAGATTTGTGGTTACACTGTAACTGAAACACGTTAAGAGACAAGAAGTTTTCCAGAAAATCATTTAGCACAAAGCAGCGGGATGGCAACAATACCCAGAACCCTCCCCTCCAGTACCTGTTTAGTCCTTGGCAGTAGCCAATATCTGGATTCCGCCAGGAGAAAGCCATCAGCACATTCCTGAGTTTCTGGATGCCCTCTGCACTGGGGGAGGCATAGTGCTTGTTGTTGGGCAAAGTACGAAGCAAGTCTAACTCAATCTGCTTGGAGGCTGGGTTGGGCTTGTCCCGGGCCACAGTCAGCAGCGTCTCATAATAGTCGGGTCGCATGGAGTCCCGGAACTTCCTGACATGGAAGTTGACACACCAGTGCCAGACCTTGGACCGGTGTACATGGGGCACGCCGCAGCGCATTAGGGCCTTGAGCTCTGGGGAGCGCGCCAGGTCCCTGTTCAAGGTGCTGGCCAGGTAGTTCTCCCACTTCACCCCGACAGACACCTCCTGATCAGTCATGGACAAGGACTTCAATTCCAAAGCTCTCACCTTTGCAACGAGCTTCTCCTCCTCTTCCTCCTCCTCGGGAACTGTCTTGAAGCCGTACACGTCATACTCACTAACATTGAACAAAGGCAAAGAGAAGATGGGCAAAGTCTCAGTCATGATTGCAACAGGTCCATCGCTGTCTGTCACATCTTTCATTATCAGGTGAAAATAACTCATTTAATTTAAATACTAGATGTCATACAAAGCCGGTGCAGGTCCCACATTAAACAGTGAGCAACAGCTTTATCAAAATCTATCATTGTGTTACTAACTCCAACTTTACAACTATGCATTACAATTTCAATTCAAAATTAACAAAAACTTTCCATCTAGCAATGTGTTCATTCACCAGTGAAAATATAAACTAAACAGCCTTAGGTTGAACTGGTTAAGGAACACTGCGGTAATTGGATGAACTTGCACTTACATCTTAATTTACAGAGAAAACAAGTTGATTCTGCAAGTTGGTTTCAATGAAAGAAAGGACGGAAATGATCTCATTTTCCATTTTCAGATACGTTTAAATATGGAAAAACACAACAGCACTAATGCATAGTCGCTTTGTGCAGAGTCCATACCTGACAGTATGCGGTTTGAAGATGGGGTGCTCTTGCTGGTCAGCGCTCTCCACTTGCAGGGCGTCCTCCAGTAACCTGGAAATGACCTCGCGGGCCGGGCTCTGCTCTGACGAGGAACACACCGGGGTCTTCACCTCTTGGAGCAGCACCAGATATTTACTCTCCACCTGACAAAGTCTGGCCTCCAGAGCAGTGCACTGGTGCAGAGACATGACAACAAATGACACACTGAAGGATTATCTCCACTGATAAGAATACAGTTCGTTACTCAGAGGGCACCAGCTGATGTTAACGCTGCACTTCCCCTCAAAGTTACCCTGACTTCCTGTTTCTATTAAGAGTATTGTACCGTTAACCAACGAGCACAAGAGTGTATGGTACCTTGGCTTCTAGAGCTTTTTCTCTGCTCTCTGCATTCCTGCGTAACACCGTCAGCTCCAGGATCTCTTTGTTCAGGAACTTGTTCTGAGATTTGTAGCCTTGAAGACTGTCCTGAAATTGGAGAAAGATGGAGAAAGATGTCCAGTAAACCTGTTACCTGACAATTTAAACACTGCATGAATAAAAATCTGATTTTTGTACAATATAACACCGAAGATGCAACCTGCTTAAGGGCAACAGTTGGTTCATGGTTACTTCCTTACTCAGAATGAGGGCTTCCATACAGTATATATGCAGCTTTCACAATCTGCTGCTTTATTACTGAAGTTTACTATGAACCTAGTCTTATGAATGACTCGCACACGTACCCAGAGCTACGTGGAAACGAGGCGTACGTGTTTTCTACAATACCTTGAGGATGTCCAGCTCCTGCTGCTCCCTGTTATGAGGCGGTGAACTGCCTTCATTTGGATGACCACTCTGCTCAGAGCTCTGCTGGGACAGTTTGATGATGACTTCATCCTTGGCCTGAATAGTCTCCATCAGCATGCCCAGCTGGTCATTTATCTCCCCGACTTTGATTTTTAGGCCCTTCAGCTCCTGTTGCAGGCTCTCCTTCTCCAAGGCAAGACGCTCCATGTGACCACAGAGCGCTTGGATCTGTCCATCCCGCTCCTGAAGCATGGCCTCCCTCTGGGGGATCTCTTCCTGGGTTACTACGAGGGCTTGACTCTGGCCCGGCGCTGGGGATGAATCTGGAGTTGGGGCTGGGTGGCTTACAGGGTGTCTATCACACTGGGAGGTCCTAAGAGTCTGCTGCAGTAGTCTCACCAGCTCCTGGAAGAGGATAGAGACAATCTTTTCATCAAGACAGCACCTGGCAGGCTCAACACAGGTTCACGCTTTCCGATGAAGTCACTGGTTTAAAGGTTTTGTCTGTGTTTCCTTGTGGGGTGAACTCACAGGTTCTATTAAAAGAGGTGTGACTTGGGTAATCATGTATTTGTCCAATTACTGGAATATGAGCACACTTCAAAAGAATGACTCTTACTCCACACAGCTGAATTGACAAACTCACACAGACTTGTGAAGAGACCAATCAGCAAAAACAATGGTCATTGTATTTTCCAAGTGGAAGGGGAACAAATTTCTGTGCAAAAGTAATTGGGCACAGAAAGCGACAACATCAACTGTTCAAACAGAAGTAGCAGATGTTGTTCTGCCCCAAATTAACCACTTCTTTTTTTAAAGGATGAGTTCCCTGTCAAGTGTTTTTCATTGTGTTGTTAAAAGGAGAGTGATCAGCTCACACTCGAGGCATAAGAGTATAAGAAGGCTGAGATTAAGGTAAATACATGAGGTTCCAGAGGATGAAGTTAATAACTATACAGACATGTCTGGGTACCAGGGCTGCACAAATAATTGTGTAATATCTATTGTAATATACAGTATTGCGATTTCAGTTTCCACAATTAATAATCCTAGAATTCAAATTGCAATTTTGAAACATTTCATTTGCCTGTAAATGACAGAAGCAGAAAATGCAGTATAATCATTTTGTTACTCAGATTACCTATAGATGAACAATACGGAATAACATCTCAATACAATTTCAATCACTGATACATTTGCTGCAGCTCTGGTTGTTTAGAATGAGTTCTTCTTCCTAGTTGACAGTGGCCACATGCCTCATGCTGCCACAAGCAATGGCATGTAAATAGCGTGTAACCTGGGCATCAGTATGCGCAGACAAAAGCCATTGTCCAACATTATCTCATTTCTGAGCATGAAACTTAGTTGCACAAAGTTGATTTACCAAATTAAATCAAGCAGATCACTCAAGATGTTGTATTGAGAAAATGTGCTGAATGTGCACATGCTGAAGTGATTCGTCACACATTTCAAAAATGTGTGTGCACGCGCACACCCACACACACACGCACACACACACTTAGAGGTCCACCATTACCTTGAGGAGATCAAAGAGCATCAATACCACTGGAATGCTGCTTGTGACAGGATAAGTGTGATAAGATATTTTCATCACCAGTGTTGTGCAGAGAAGGCAAACGTCACAAAATACTCAATGAAACCTACTAAACATTGAGTCTGCAGTAAACCTTAACTTTACAAACACCACACATACACTTTCCATTCATCAGGCTGCGCTTCTAGGAGAGCAGGTGTCCCGTCACTGTGACCACTCTCTCCACTTTACCTCCAAACCACAAAACACGAACAGAGAGCAAAGAGAGATATTGTTTCATTGCTTCTTTCTTGTGCAAGAAATCATGTGTATTAGTGAGAATGTTAAAAATACACTGAACAGGAAGGTGCTACCTGAGAAGAACAGAAGCAGAACAGATATCTTGCAGATGGTATAGGAGTGAACATCGGGGAGGAGGTGAGAAATAGTCACCCTCTTTGTGACACGTAGCTACAGCGTTTACAGGAAATGTGGTCTTCATTTTGTTAAACATAAGCGCTAATAACACCACTGGCAGACGATAGATTCAAGTCAAGTCGAGCGTATTCATACAACCCTTTATCACAAACGAGCCTCAAAGGATTTACAGGCCTAACTAGCTCAGGCTGATATCATTTATCAACCATGTTATGACAATTATGATGGTTACAGAATATGATCAGAACAAAACCACATGAAAACAGAGTAGCAGGTTGAAGTGAAGTGAAAGCAAACCCCCCTAATCTGCTTAAGGTGGCCTAACATGGCTGCACCACCAGCCTAAGGTTCTCCATGAAGACAAGAGGAAAACTCCCAGACGATGGGAGGAAAAAAAGAGACCTGGAAGAGACCTTGGGCGGGGCAAGTCAAAGAATTTGAATCCACCACCAGGACGGCTGGACGTGAAATAGGTGACAGGATAGAGTAGTGTATCTAGTTCAGTTCAGTAGACTACGTCAGCATCTGGCTACCAATTATCTCAACCCTGGTCTCATTTACAGTAATTAAACCTAAAATGCTACAGGTATATCTTTAAAGAGCTACACCAACGTTTTGCCAGATTGGTTCGTCAGTCAACTTACCTTAGATGTTACGATGTAAATGGACTGTATTTATATAGCGCTTTTCTAGTCTTCTAGAGACCACTCAAAGCGCTTTTACAATTCATACACTTCACACTTTACCCATTCACTCTCACATTCATACACCGACTGCGGCAGCAACCATGCAAGGCACCAACCTGCTCGTCGGGAGCAGTGAGGGGTTCAGTGTCTTGCTCAAGGACACTTCGACACGCTACCCGGAGGAGCCTCGAACCGGGAACCCTCCAATTCCCAGATGACTGCTCTACCAACTGAGCTATTGCCGCCCCCCTGGTAGATGGTAAACATCTCTGTTCTGTGTACATGCTAACGTATGAGCACAGTATGTTAAGTGCAGCTACTGTAGCATAACCTAAGGTAAGACGACAGACCTTTTAGTAATCCAGAGTTGTTTTTTCCTGCCAATCCTCTCGTCACATAAAGGGTACGTCGACCAACAGAGCTACTCCCCAAAACGTCGGTGTAGAAATAACTAAACAAGTTCCTCAGAAATATTTCTTGGGTTTACAATGTTGACCATTTCCCAGACATCCTGCAGAAAACCGTTGAATGACAGCGATCGCAATTTTCAAACAATATTCTCAAGATAACCCGTCTAACTTTACGACCAGCAAATCCTTGCAGCATCGTCCTTTCTCTTGGAATTTAGTGCATACAAAACCTGGAGCAAAATGATATTTAGTTGCTATGATCGTGTAAGAATTCCATGACATTTTTCTGACGCTATTAATAGAGAGGGCGTGGGAGAGAAAGATGTATTGTACCTTCTGACCAGCGAGCTCCTCTTGGAGTTTGGCCTGTTCCTGGTACAGGCGGCTCACTTCTTCCTGCTGACTCTGAAGGCGGAGCTGCATCTCCATCGGTTTGGCACCATTACACTCCACTGGAGAATTCTCAGCGCTGCGGCTCTCAGCGTTGCGCCCAAATTTTCCAGAGCCCATCATGTCCCGAAGGAACGGCCTCTTGGACCGTGAGGAAGTGCGGCCAAAGTCAAAGGGGAACGCTGATCCCGTGGAATCTGAGAGAGAAAAGTAACGGAATTTCATCGTTCATTTTTGTTTTCATTTTTATTTGCCTGTGATCCACATCTATGTTTCTTAATTTGTATGTGTAGGTACAGTAGCATGAACTCAAATGAGTACAACTGACTGATTGAGTTGGATACAGGCAGAAGAGTCTCAGCAAATAAGACTGCCGGTCCGTTTGTTATGATATTCAACAAATAATCAGTGGAACCACATAAGAGAAATCATTTTTATTTTAACTATGGAATTCATGCTGCTAACGAGAGTAACAGGAAGTGGACATACGTCTGTGTGTGTCTGGATGAGGTTTCTGTTCAGGGATGTCCTTCGATGGGGGATCCACCAGCTCCCACTCCTCGTTGCTGTTGCTGGTGTAAAACATACTGCGTCTGTTCTCACCTCCCCGCCCTGGACGCAGGGAGGACATGGAGTTCCTGGCAGAACAGAAACAAGACAATAAGGGCAAAAAGGTCAAGACTGCAACATTTGGAAAGCATCAGCAGATTTTCTCCTCTATACAGCTGGCTCAACAGTAGGGAAGCCTGATAACATGTTGCTTTGTAACTTAGCAGTTGGCATTATCTCAGAATAGCAACAAGCACAAAGTGTCTTTGTGTTCAACAACTTTTCTCAGCAGACACAACAAAACCATATAGAAACATACTGTAGAGCCCCGTTCTGCAACTAAGGACTTCTATATGTCCGGATCACAGTTCATGGCTTACAAATAAATCAACTAAAATCAAAATATCATCATGGTGAAGTGACCGTATTAAAACACAAATAAACGATTATTAAATTAGCATTATTATACCAGTGTTGTGTGAGGGAGTTCTGATTTTCACCCTTGAGAATGTGACATCGCTATCTACAACCGTACAGACATAACAGTAGTTTTATTGTGTGCAGCAGAAAGGAACTTTTCCTGCCACTCCATACTTACACCTTATTAAGGGTCACCTGACCAACAAACTGCCATGAGTGAACCATAAGGATTTAGCTACAACCCTAGTGGTTTATTTGGCTGCTGAGCCTTCTCCATTGGCCCCCTAACTAAAAAGGGGGCCAATCAGCAGCAGTCAGCTACTGGGTGTTTTTATCTGACCACCTTATAACCTCATTTCATAGTGGATACAAACTTAATCTCAGACTTTAGACATCATATAAACATACTAAATATGTAACCATTTCCTTTACTGCAGTCAACTCGAGGAAGGACTGAAGAGGTGTTTGTTTCCTCGATACAGCTGCATTGGGGCATATAGTTGAGACACTAGTTAAGCCTGTTTAGCAGGCGCTGAAAACAACGACCTGCAACTAAGTATACTCTCTAAAATAACTGTGGAGCTACAGTACTGTAGCTTTCAATATCTCCTGTCAGGCTGCAGCTGCGGCGGAGCTTTAGCCCAGCTCTCGGCCTTACCTGAGTTCTGTACCCCAGTTTTTGAGGGAGAAGTTGGTGGACAGGCCAGAAGAGCCTCTGGCAGACTGCATCCCCACCATTCCCCCACAATCTGTTTCTGTCTCCATGGCGAAGTCGCTGCGGACCCTCTCCATGCTCTCACTGGGCTTTTCAAAGAGGAAAGCATCTGAAATCCAACAGAGACACTAGGACTTAGGCAAACATCACTATCAGAATAAGAAGAATGCACGATCTGATTTCCCCGTTTTGCTGATGTCCCTGGGTTGACTTTCTTATTGTTGGCCCTGAAACAACAAATCTTTCAACCAATCACAAACCCTTACCATAACCAATTTCACCCATACCTAACCCTAACACTCAGGGGGTACATGTCTCACCATAACTGGGCTCTGAACTTTTGCCAAACCATGATTGGTTTTGGGTGTGAGGATACCGTGATTGGTTGAAAGATTTGTTGTTTCAGGGCCAACAATGAGAAAGTCGACCCAGGGACATCAGCAAAACGGGGAAATCAGATCGTGCAAGAAGAATATAATTATAAATAGAATATCATTGTTAGTGTTGATTCTCAGGCCCCCTACTATGACTAAAACTTAAGCAGGAAATGGGTTTGCAATGGCCCTGAAATAGCTAATAGAGCTCTGCTGAGAGTGAAGCAATATTTGAACCCGTAATGCTATTTACTTGGGTGTGTCTGTCTGTGGGTCCCAGAGCAGCTCTCTAACCATCAGGCGATATGTAGTGTTTCTGAGGTCAGTACATGAAATAGATTTCTTCTCTTGGTAAGAAACGAGCAGGAAAGTCTGGGAACATCTTTGGTAAGGGCCAAGCCGCTGTTACTCTGGCCAAAACAACAGCGTTAGTGAAGCCAAGTGTCACGGACACATAGTTCTTTTTATTTATTTAACCAGGAAGTCCCATTTGGATAGAAAGTCGATCCGAAAGTTACAAGAGAGACAAGAGAGACCTGGCCGCGGTAGCAGCCGCACAATGTTTACACTTTACACTGCAATTCATGAATGAAATGGGTCAGACTCCTTCCACTACATTCCAACCACATCAACATAATGAATGAAGTATCTAATCAAATCACTATGCACTTAAGCTGGTATATCTGTGGAGTATTTCACCAGATCCAGGACTCTCTCATAAAACCTTGGCAATGTTCCACGTCTTACAATGAAGGAAGAGATCAGACACTGTAAACTTCATTAACTCTGGCAATGGAGTAAATTGAAGACAAATGTAGTCCTGAATGACGAGCGAGTCCTGATAATGTACAAAACTTCAGAGGAAAGGCAAACTGATTATGCAAATGTACCGGCCTGACTGTGATCTTGTAACCTGCAGTAGCACAGTTTGGGTTATGCAGCATCATAAATATAGATCCTGGGGCATACTGTCAAGCAAAGCCATGTGAATCTTTTACTCTCCATACAAGAGCAGATAAAAACGTTTATGCCTTTTCCGCAGACAATGTGAAAATTCCAGTCGAGGAGAACTGACTCCCCAGGTCTCCGCTCTCCGCCCACCACACATTTCATCACAGCTCCCTGACAAAAGGTCAAAGGCTTCTGAGTCTGAAATGCCAGAAGATAACAAATACAAACACTTTAGTTTCTCACTATTCGGCGAGTTCAGTAAAATAACACACACCCTTTATGTCAAGTACTACAGTAGCTTTTTTCCAATACATAATTAATCTTGTTTGCAGCTCTTGTGTAAATACTGATATCCTGATTCAGAGACAGGTGCTGGATGTGATCAAACACAGCAGAGAAACTAAAGTGCATGTGCATACACTGCATATTTGTGTGTGTTTCTCCCTACCGCTGTCTTTGGACACCAGGCCAGTGTGAGGGTAGAGCAGAGTCGGAGAACTCCAGCTGTCTCTCTGGCCGGAGCCTCGCGTGTTGCTGTACTCCCAACGTTTCTGCTGTAACTGCTGGAGCCAGTAGTTCATCGCCTGCCGACTGGGGGCCTTGAGAAATGAACACGAACACACACAGTTATTCAATGGGGTAGATATGACAGCATTCAAGGCGTATTCCACACTGTTGCTCTAGTTACTGTCCGAGATACAGTAGATCATGCATCAATGAAATCAATCAATCAAATTTTATTTGTATAGCCCTTAGTCACCATTACAGTCTCAAAGGGCTTCACAATGCCCAAAGTTTGACACAACACCCCCCAACCTTAGACCCTCAGCAAAGGACAAGGAAAAACTCCCACAAAACAAAGTGGAAGAAACCTTGGGAGGGACGACTAAGCGAGGGATCCCCCTACCAGGACGGCTGGGCGGGCAATAGATGCAGAGTTTGGGCAGCAGTACACAGAGTTCATACACAGTTTATTTGGGTGGGATATCAAGAACTGATGTGGGGCTTCATAGCAAGCAGTTCAGTTGGCGTCATCTCGGGAGTGGGGAGTGGACAACGTAAACACCAACACTGCCGGGCTGGATCCTGGGGGTGGGGGACCACGTAGACACCAACACTGCCAGGATGGATCCTGAGGGTGGGGGACCACGAAGACACCAACACTGC
>CABFOS010141618.1:0-10105 GCA_900660315.1 Diretmoides pauciradiatus
AAGGGGTGGTCTGGTCTCTCTGGTCCGCCTTGAACGGGTGGTCTGGTGTCTCTGGTCCGGCTTGAAGGGGTGGTCTGGTGTCTCTGGTCCACCTTGAAGGGGTGGTCTGGTGTCTCTGTTCCGCCTCGAAGGGGTGGTCTGGTCTCTCTGGTCTGCCTGGAAGGGGTGGTCTGGTCTCTCTGGTCCGCCTTGAAGGGGTGGTCTGGTGTCTCTGGTCCGCCTCAAAGGGGCGGTCTGGTCTCTCTGGTCCGCCTCGAAGGGGCGGTCTGGTCTCTCTGGTCCGCCTGGAAGGGGTGGTCTGGTCTCTCTGGTCCGCCTAGAAGGGGTGGTCTGGTGTCTCTGGTCCGCCTAGAAGGGGTGGTCTGGTCTCTGGTCCGCCTTGAAGGGGTGGTCTGGTCTCTGGTCTGCCTGGAAAGGGTGGTCTGGTCTCTCTGGTCCGCCTTGAAGGGGTGGTCTGGTCTCTCTGGTCCGACTTGAAGGGTGGTCTGGTCTCTCTGGTCCGCCTTGAAGGGGGGGTCTGGTGTCTCTGGTCCGCCTCGAAGGGGTGGTCTGGTCTCTCTGGTCCGCCTCAAAGGGGTGGTCTGGTCTCGGGCCATTATCAAGGGAACTCTGGAGCGGTTCATTTCTTGTGTGAACATCATTCTAACCAATCACAGGAAGCATACCACTGTATGAGTTACGTTGACGAATGTCGATCCTGTAATAAGAAATAAAGTTATTCCAAACGGGAAGAAAAAAGACAGTAAGAACTAATTCACTGGAGGGGGCATCAAAAACTATTTTCTCCCTTGTGTGAAAGAATAAAAAGGGTCTTTTCAAGTTTTATTTTACTGTTTTATTGCAGCTTGTTCTGTAAGTTGCACCTTTAATGTTGTAGAGGAGAGGAGGAGAGGAGAGGAGGTGTAGAGGCGGGGATGGGAGGAGAGGAGGTGTAGAGGAGAGGAGAGGAGGTGTAGATGAGGGGAGGAGAGGAGGTGTAGAGGAGGGGAGGAGAGGAGGTGTAGAGGAGAGGAGAGGAGGTGTAGAGGAGGGGAGGGGAGGAGAGGAGGTGGAGAGGAGAGGAGAGGAGGTGTAGAGGAGGGGAGGAGAGGAGTTGTAGAGGAGAGGAGAGGAGGTGTAGAGGAGGGGAGGAGAGGAGGTGTAGAGGAGAGGAGAGGAGTTGTAGAGGAGAGGAGAGGAGGTTCCATCTTTTGTGCTGTTTCACTAATTTGTTGATGTATGGATCGCCCTATTATTCTCAGAGCTTACAAGTCGTGGTAGGATCTCATCAGAGCCGACTTCTGTGATAATATCGTCTGATGGCCTCTTCCTCGAAATGCCTGTATTATTAAATTATTTAATACCCGTAGTCCTTTGCACGGTCCTCTAAAGTCTGCTGGTATGCTCCAGATCAACACCAACATGAACCTAGTCTCGCGATACCAGACGATCGGAGATCTCGCCGCCTATAGAGACTGACTTGTGAGTCTAATGAACCTGACAGTGCTCCATGATTTACAATATCCAGGTAGAAATTGCACAGGGTTTGTTGTCTTTTTACCCACCAATTGTATGACCGATAATCGAACGACATTTGCAACCACATGGCTTTTGTTCACAATTTCTGGACCGCCTTTGTGAATGCCAACCTGACCATTTGGAAATTGAAACAATGCATCATCATCCTCGCATTGGTTTGATTAAGGAAACTGACCTTTACTGGACTTTTAGGTGTGAATGTGCCCTAAAACAAACCAAAAAGAACAAAGAGCCAACAAACTCAGGTCTCTGAGTTTCAACTTTTTTTTCTTTAAATACTCCTATCTTGTAAAAGAGAGCTCCACTTCCCACATACAGTACCATCATGGCCATCATGGATTACACGATGTGAAAAGAAACTCATTATTAAATTTGAAGAAGCTTATCGTGGACTGAATCTACTCTTCTAATCATAATTTGTTTTTAAACAAGAATCGTACAGATACCAGCTAGTTTGACAGTAATTATTGGCCTTTATGCATTGAACTGTGATATTAGGCACTACTGAGCGTATATTTTTACCAATATAGTATACATCACAAGATGTATACCACTAATATCTACTAGCTTGTATTTTCAAATCATTAATAAACAACCTGCCTAAATAAAAACTACAACTTAACTGGAGACAGTTGGGTTGATGCTCTCAATCCACAAATGAAGCCCAGTTACAATCAGGTTCAAAGACGAACCAAGGGAGTGCATTGAAACAACAGATATGGATCGAGGGTGAGCACCCTTAGTTTCATCTTTTGTCAGACAAAAACACTGAGGCCAGTGAAGACATCTTCCCTCACTTTGGTTCTGCTCTGACCCCCACAAATGCTGAAGAGAAATAAATCCAACAGTCTCATCTGAAAATTACAGATAGTGAAATGAAACGCAATATAAAATATTACAAAAGACAGAATTTTGTGGTTTGATGATAAAAACAAGGAAAAACCAACAATAATGTAACCTTACGCACATGACATGAAATTGCACACATGCTTTTGAAGTCCCCTCCTAATAATACCTTCTGCCACCTTGGGAAATAACAGTTATTAGTGTCAATTTGAGAGTAGGAGGAATGGAGAGAAGGGTGTAGGTGGTGAATACCAAGCGGTTGGAATGGATCACCATTGTAATTTGCAGTAATTTGTAGTTTGAATGCAAGTACAATTGCATATTCACATCACTCCTGTTCTCCCTGGTGGATAGCTGCTGTTCAGAGTGGTCCTGTTGAACTATTTTCAATTATATCTGGTTGCAATCAATTAAAGTTTAATGAATCAATAAAATGCTGGTAATTATGCCATCAAACGTTGCGGGCCAGTGTATGTTTCAATGCTTTGTGTAGCTGTAGTTCTGCTGTGGACGCACTCCTCTGTTGTGGTTGTGACAGTTTTCCTCTATATGATTCAGAGGCTCGTTATCAGTTTTTCATTTGTAATTTCTCCTCTGAATTCCCAATCACTAAATGGTTAGATTGACCTTGATTTTGAGGTTAGTCTGGCTTAATGGATATGACACGGATGGTTAACTGGAATTAACCGGGATGGTGGGGGGAACTAATTGCAGTTAACGTAACTCAATTTCCAACCACAGACAAAATCTTCTCATTGATTCTAGCTCAGCCTTCCCCTGTTCTGCTTCTGTAGGGTCATCTACACCCAACACACAACACAACGTCCATGAACCTCATGCTTTTGAACGGATCGTGACTGGCTGTAGTAGGTTACTGATTGTGGTTGCAATTTCTGCCTCTGTCATCCTACTTAAAGTAAAATCTGATGCGTCGATTAATTGTAATCTCTCCTTCTGACAATGTCAATTACGCTTTAATCCGTCTACGCTTCGGCTATACTATCAGGCTTAGAAGGCCTGGCTCTCATGAAGGCAACGGTAATGGAACAAAGGTTGAGATCTCAACAAAACCATCTAGAGATAATGAGATAATGAAGTCTTGATCTCCAGGTAATTGGATTAAAAAAAGAGCAACCACGGCTCTCTGCTCCCGTACAATATATTTTATCGTGGGTTACAATTTATAACTTAATCTATTCCAAATTACTCTTCTAGAAAAGTTAGGAAATTATTCATGTGAAATTGTTTGGTATTTTCCCCTCACTGTACCAAACACTCTCACGACTGTGATCTGAAGTCTGAGGTACCGAACCATGACTTTTAGAAGTAGTCTGACTGAATCCTTATCTCTGCAGGACACCTCTGTAGGTGTCCGAGTGCCCTTGTATGCTCACGTGGAACGCATCAGCCACAGCACTACCTCAGTCATGCTACTAACTTTGAGCTACTCGATCTCAAACCTTCATCTAAGGCCAAACACACAGATGAAAGCGCTTGAAACCGGAGTACAACAAAAACTCACTGATAAAATATGGCCTCTCTCGCTCCTCCCTGGAGTCTAGACCAATTATAGTTCTTGACGGTAGCTAAACACTAGGCTCAGAGTACTGCACAGCCATCCACATGCCCCCCCAACAGACAGACAGACACACACAGTATTTACACCACCTGCCTCCGTGACCTCCTTAAGTTACGCACAGCTGATACAGTTTACAGAACAAACTAATTGACAACATAGCCCAAATTATTTGTATTTTTTTCTCTTGCAAAAAGAAAGAACAGCACGTGAATCTGCATAAATCACAATTTACAAAGTCTTAAATGACTATGATTTTGGCTCACTTGAGATGCGTATTTCAACTGAGGCAGGCAGCAGTAAAGAATAAACAACATATTGGACAGTAGCTTCGGCTTTGCCTGCCAGTCAGTGTGAATGGCGTGACAATCTAATTTAGGCCACCGAGAACTAATTAGATAAGGGGTAACAAAACCTTCAACTCTTTCTCTCCATATGAAAGTCTAAAATATACTTGTTTTCACACCTTTCACAAAGAGTCCAGTGGTGACAGACTACTCCTAATAATAAATGTGTGCTAATGGCTGCCTGGATTCCACCAATATATAATATAATATTCCTGCTCTCATTCAACTATGCACTACAGGCCTGAAACCTGCTCTTATAATCCACACTCCACTCTTTTCAAAGATGTCCTTGAGGGTAAATAGACGTGATTATGTCTGGAATTGTTGATCTATCATTCAAATTTAAAAGTCGAGTGTGGCTGGAGAGGTAGAAAGAGCAATAGGTTAAGAATAGTATAGTAAGAGTAAGAGAACGAGAGTTTTTCTACTGTAGTCGAGGAAAAGAGTTGTGCCTCTTACCTAGCAACATGTCTTGTGGTTGCATTGCATTCTGGACTGAGGATACTGTCAGTGAAGAAATTGGTATCTCTTTCCATGATGGATGTCTCCTTGTATCATTACCCTGTATCAAAATGGTGGATCTGCTGTAGAAAGAAGCCCTTTCCATTTGATTCTGACAGACTTACACCAAAACCGGATGTTTTAGATAGCTGACAACATTTCTGCTATTAAGTTCCATTGTAGCTGTGCTGGAAATATCTTGACGTGACATCATGTTACCTGCAGCAAAATACACCATCCAAAAAGAAAATGGACTCCGGAATGCCAATAGCTGTTTTTTTAACAGTGTTAAAGTGCTCAAGGGTAGATTTTTTTTCTTTTCTTTAACTCCACTAGCACCAGAGAAACACATAGCTGAAGTAATTTGTCAGGTGATATAAAGGCAGAAATAATTCCAGGAGAGTATCTGTATTTCTGTAGTTGTAATATAAATTGTGAACTGACAATAGTGGTTTTAGAACTACCTGTTTCTGTTCAATAAACTGTGGCATACTTAAGCAATATCACACGAGAGGGAGTGATGTTGTATTGTAATATCGTCACAGCTGTGATTCGGTCGTCGTTTTTTTCCAATCACGATTGTCTTCCGATCACAGCTGCACCCATAAAAGTTTGACTCCAGTCGGCCCACTCCTAGACAGGAGCAACTAAATAATACGTTTTAAATGTATTTTCAAGCTGAAAATGGTTGCAGTTAGTATTTTTGCGAGCTGCTGTCTTGGTTGTCTTGCGTTGGGTTGGGCGATGTTGACCACATTGTTGATGAATGATGTACACAGTGAAACATCGTGATGGATGATGACATGGGGGCGGATAACCCTATTATTGCTGGCAGACTATTACTGCCTACACATGTGGAAGAGGAAAGTTCTTGTCCGTTTGAGAAGTGAGTGAAATGTTGTTCGCTAGCTAACTATGATTAACGTTACTACGCTATGTGATTGTCACAAATGAGCAATAACAGTCCGTCCGTTCCATTGTCAACATCCGCTGTTGCTCACTTCCATTATGTTGTGGCTTTTGCATTTGTGTTGTGATGTTTGCGTTTGTGTTTTTTGTTAATGCGCTTGTGTTTATCCTATTTGCAAAGCGTTTTGGATATGCAGTTCGTTGACACATCTCGGCAACCATACTTCACTGCTAATGAGGATGACTAAATAAAGTCAGGCGACTTGTTGGCAATGCTTTGAAAAAGCAAAAACAGAATTTAAATATGCTAATGTTTTTGAACACAGCACAACAGTGGTTTTACATTGTGAATGTCATTGTATCTTTCTCAGTGTGGAGCTGTCAGGGATGAGGAAGTAATAACAGCCTGTGTGAGTTTCCCTGCTATGCTGAGGGATTTTGCTTCCCAGGCGCCTATATTGCTCTCGAGAGCAGGGAGTGTAAAAAATACCATCAGTGGCCATAAACTCTGCTTTGTCTGTGACACTGTTGGACAAACACATGTCTGAGCTGATAAATCTAGCAGTCTGATTGTTAGTGTGGAAATGAAAGCACTAGAGTTGAGATATAGAACAGAAAACAGTCTCAGAGTGTCCTAATGATAATAAAGGGACGCTCTTAGCACAAAGGATGAAGCATATTAACAGACTATTATCACCAGATGCTGGCAGTAAATGTTTTAATTGCCTGTTTATGTATCCCTGTAAGAACTTTCAAGGGTTCAACAGTTCCTGTTACATCTGGCTCGCAGTAGACCAATGTAGTCTCAAACCACTGCTTTCAGAGGCTTTTCCATTCTGTAACACTGTTAAAAATAGAAATTCTCATTATACCTGTGGTAAAAAAACAAAACACCCGTGTTAGTGTGTTTTATGTGAGAATTTGATTACAAAATGATTTATTTAAGCTAATTTAAGATTTTAAATACTTCAGTACAGAATTTTAAAAGAATTGCAACTGCAACTGTATTTATTGCCGGTTAAGGGAAGGAGGAGAACTTAAATATGTATTTTGGGGTCATGATCTACCTGTGTGTGTTATCACGTCGGAGCTACTTTCCCCTGAGTACATCCGACTTGTGCACGTTTAGGCGATTTGTGGTTGGGAACAAAAAACGTGGAGGTGATGAAGCATAATATGTACAGTATAGGTTTGACAGCTGTGTGCTTGAGACCCTGCTAGTAGTGGCAACAGGTACATGCTAGTTGCATTCAATGTCAATATTATTTTTTTTAGATGAATCGCATACAGTATAACTTCAAAAGCAAGCCTGATTCCTCCAAAGTCATTGCCCGACTTGGGAATGTTCAAGTGGTACTTCCTGGTGCACAGTGTGTGCACACCTGTCTTAGCTAATGACTTAGATTTTAACCATTAACTCACAAGTTTCTTCCACATTTTGAATTATATTTAATGGAATTCAGCATTTTGTGCAATGTGTGATATCTCTCTGTCTCCATGCAACCCTTCCTTGTCAATCAGTGTTGTGAATCAGTCTTATAATGTAGTTTTGGCAGGAGAGCTCTGTGTAATCAACTGACCTCCTGCTCATAACACACACACGCTGACGACGGGCCAACACCGAGCCCAGCGCCATGCCTCTTATCCCATTTACCCAGAGAAGACAAACCTGATCCTTTCCCATTTCTCATTTTCCAGTCACATTATCCTCATTCGATATATAAACCTTATAATCCTATAAGCCTGTCTTCCCCTTCATTCAACTCATCTCATGCATCTCACACCACTGTCTCATCCTGTAGCTCTATTCAGTACTGTAGTACTAAACTTGGTACTAAACTACATAAATTAGCATACTGTGAAACATTTGAAGTGTGACGAGTGTGACGATTTTTATGTCTTGTATCACAGAGGAGCACATGCTTGGCAAGTTGGATTTGGAGCGTTTTTTTTCTTGCCTCACTGTATTTTTTCCTTCTCACTCACTCGCCTTTCATTGATTTGTGTTGTTGACCAGTTCACACTATAGGAGTACGTCGAAACGTGTCCAGATTTGACTCGCAAATATAAAATATATGTTTATATGTCATATGTTTGAAATAACTTATGGGCTTGATCAAGAGGCAAGACATTAAGTCCTTTAACCCTACAACAACATCTCTGCTGACCTGTCCATTGCAAACGCCCCAAACTAGCATATATTTTGAGAATCAGTTGTGGTTATAAACAGCCTAAAGTTGTGTCCACACTACTAGCCACACTGGTTGTTGATCTAACCCATATTGTCTCCTACAGTAAGGCAAGGCACGGCAAGTTTATTTGTATAGCACATTTCATACAACAAGGGCAATTCAAAGTGCTTTACATACATTATAAAAAAGTACATTAAGAGGAGCATTGTAAGAAAATAAAAGTGACAGCTAGTAAAAGCAAATGTAAGAAATAAATAGATAAAACATTTAATAAGCCCGTATAGGAACGAAGTGGAAATTCCTTCACAGTGCTTCAATCATGACTTCAATCATAACAGTACTCAGCTGATCAAGGGTGAGCCTAGAGGAGTGATAGGCAGATACATAGATGGTTTATAGAGGCAGCACAAGAATAATGCCTTTGAAGGTATCATATCATACTGTGAGCACAGTCTGAACTCCCTGGCCCAGATTTCATCTAGGCCCTATTATATTTTATAGCTATTTTTCACTCCATTGTAATCTGTGTTATATGTGTCCAGGTGGTCTTGCTTTACTTTTCGGTTGATATTGTTCTCGAGCATATGTTATGAAAAATAGAGGCTCTTAAGGTGTCAAATTGTTGCATATACTTTTAGAAAACAAATGAACAGTAAGTAAATAACTGCCACAATCTGCTTTTGTGGTTGCCTTAAAGATAAATGCCTCCTTCAGCATCCCTCACATATATCTCTCAATTAATAATTGTAACAAACGGCTGCATAAATTATATGACAGCTAAACTAAAATTGGTTGTTACATGAAATAAGTCAACTGTAGCTGCAGCTAACACCAGCTTAGTTTAAAGTGCCTGAAACGCACTTTAAACTAATAGACATGGAAGTGTAATACATCTGAAACGTGAAACTGGCTAAAGACAACTGGATCTTTATTCTGGCACGTCCCCAGTGTGTCTTTTCTGGCAATGTCCTTCTCCTCCAGTGTGGAGATGGCGAGCTTTCACTGAGTTTCTAATTACCAGTGGAGGGGCAGGTCTGCGGTCTCTCGTTACACTGTTAGCTTTAATGTCTATGGGCTATAAATAGTTCAGATGTCGGCTCTCTGGTGAGCAGCAGCCTTTTACAGTAGCTCACGGTCTTTTTGGAGAAAGGAAATAGACCTCTACACACACACACACACACACACACACACACACACACACACACACACACACACACACACACACACATGCAACAGGCTCTTATGATTTAACTTGATGTTAATTGCGATGAGGTAATCTATGTTTGCGTACGGCAGTTTGTAGAGAGGATTCCTTAGCCCCATCTTTCCCTGACTGAAAAAAGTGAGATGCAGCAGGATGAAAACTGGAATATTCCTCGATCAGCTCAAACTTTAAATATTAGGTAGAGTTTAAAGAAACCAAATGCGAGCATTTATCATTTATCAAGCATTTATCGCATTACAACTTTTTGTAACATTAACAAATTGATTTTCATGGAAGGAGATTAGGAGATTACGGTTCCTGTCCAAAACACTTATTCATTCATTTTGAAAAGTAATTGCTTCCTGAAAATCTTTAGTCATTTTTCACCCTTTGTTTTGTAATGAAAGGTTTTTGGTTGCAGACAACGTCAATGGAATTCTACAATATGATGTACTTCTATACTTTTATACTTTTATACTGATGATGATGGCAGGGAAGGGAAAAGTGTAAAAAAACATTGGTGGATATCTTATTTTGGAATCAAACCTTTCATTTGTAAAGTATCAATACAAGGTGCATGGTGGGGTGATATAAAGAAAAGTATTTTACCTGATTTTATGGTTATTAATAGGGATGCACGATGTATCAGTCATCATATCTCGTTTCGTCTCGTCTCGTTGTCCTCCGCTTATCCGGGTCCGGGTCGCGGGGGCAGCATCTTCAGCAGGGAAGCCCAGGAAGCCCTTTCACCCGCCACTTCCACCAGCTCTTCCGGGGGAATCCCGAGGCGTTCCCAGGCCAGCCGAGAGATGTAATCCCTCCAGCGTGTCCTGGGTCGACCCCGAGGTCTCCTCCCGGTTGGACATGCCCAAAACACCTCCCCAGGGAGGCGTCCGGGAGGCATCCTAACCAGATGCCCGAACCACCTCAGCTGGCTCATCATATCGGTATCGGCCAATAATTACTTATCGTTATCGGACAGATATCAACATTATTCTCGATATGTGGCGCC
>CABFOS010141622.1:0-15160 GCA_900660315.1 Diretmoides pauciradiatus
GACAGATTGGTCTACATTAGTGAACATTCTCCACTATCTCCCATTGCCAGAAATAAAGTTAAAACTAACCCCAACCAACCCAGGTGCTCTTTATTTCACACACCATTGAGTCTAGTGTTCATATGTCCTCCTCTTTGCCTCACTTGCAGAGCCACAGCATCACCACTGAAGAATGTGAATGCTAAAAGTGAGGGAATAAACCCCAAGTTAGCAGAAAAGTACATGGGGTGGATGGACAATTCCACTTAGATTTTACACCAGTTTGAGGGAACAGTAAGCGGATTAAAATGAATGAACCACTTTGCTCTGCTTCACTCTATGCCTTTTATTTCAAAATATAACCCCCAAATACCTTAATGTTGGTTTGTGTAAAAGGTGATAGCTGGCCAACGACTACACTCCGCCAGAAGGAACATGTACATGAAGTAAACATAGAGCGGATTCATCTATCCAGGACGATAGATGAATTCACTTCACTGAAGTGAAAAACAATAATTATGGGTCTAACGTGCCCTGGGCTTTCTCCAAGTCACATTCAGCTACTTTCCTCGTGGTATCTCCATGGCAACAAACACCGAGTACACTTTTCCCAATGACGTCAGTCCCTGTGAAGAAGAACCGCTGCAGCTGGTAAAACTGGTGAACTCTGAGATAACACTGTTAGACTTTGACCATCCACGCAGTGTGGAATTAAGAGCACATAACTCTTCTCTTGACAAGGACGTTTACCATTCATATATAAAGTCGAACCTGAAAATGTACCTGCAGCCATGAATGAGGGGGATCTACATGCATTCCAAATGTGCCCTCTCCTTTTCAAAACATAGACCTGTATTTCCAGTTACACCTGCGTTTGGAACGATCGTCCTTCTGAACAAACGACCTGCTCAATCTAAAATCTAAAATCTGACATTTTTAATTCGTAAATGTTATACCTTTTTAATTTTTTATATTTTAAAATTCTTTGCACTTTATTTTTAAATATGTGATCCTGCTTTTTGTGGTTTTTACTTATTTTATTACCAAGCCACTTGTTTTAACTGTAAGCGACTTTTGCACAGTAGTCTCTCAGTTATTTTATCCTTTTCCTTGCACATGTCACTTATTCATAGTGCAATTTACTTGTCGGGTATTTGACGGGTCAGTGCAATACAATCCATGTATTTCATCCGTAAAGTGCACCTCTTTCACGTAAAATTGTGTAGACCTTCGTCGTTCCTGTGTGTCAAACCTGTTATTTGTTATTCGTGTTGTATGATATGCAGCTGAGCTGTCATCCAAGACAAATTTCCTTTCGGGGACAATAAAGTATATCCTGATCCTGATATTCTGAAAATATAAGCTACAGTTGATGTGGCTCTTGTGTCTGACAGCGGAGTGTGTGGTTATAGGAGGGCAGCGTGTCAGGTTGAGATGCTTGTGTGTTTTTTTTCTTTTTTTTCGTTTGTGCTGTAATGCGATAGCTTGTAATAAACTTAAAAATAATTTAGGCAAGTAGTAGTGGTGTAATCTTTTGGCTCATAACAGTATTGTTATCGTCTTGGGCCCACCTGATTTTCATTGGGCCCGCCCACACTATGAATCCTGGCTCCACTAGTGAAGACATCTATTATATATATCTATGATGTCTATTATACATGATACTATTATACTACTACTATTATACATGCCACTGTGTTCAGAGACAGAAGTTGTGAGAAAGCCGAAGTTAAACTTACTGTATTTCCAGTATGTGCAGTTGCCTAAAAGCATGTTTTTTTCATGCTTTCCCTTAAAAAAAATCAAAGATTGTTACCTTGGTGCTATTTTGTTGGATTACTCCTGACTCAGCGTTTTGTTTCAACAGCCCAACAACCTGCTGTATTTGCCTTTTTCCACCAATCAGATGAAAGAGTGAAACATGCTTACGGTAACACTTTTAAATCACTTTATCGTATACTACATTGAGAAATGTCAATACAATTGTTGTCAAAGTAATGTAGTTACATGCTTTTTGGCCTGGAAACGTGGAAAACACCAGGGGACTCAAATGAAAGGCGTACTATGTTTTGAGGAGTTTTTGTTGCTCTTTCTGTTGGAACGGTTCAATCATCTAAGCCGGGAACGTTAATTTTGAGTGACGGTGGTTCAGGAGGTGAACTTGGGGTAACTCCTTTTCATTCCATCACATTAGGCCAGTACGATGTCAAGGTCAGTGCCTTGAAGCCACAATGTAACAACCGCAATCAACAAAAATTGGCCACAATATTGGCCATGTATCACAAAGAGGTAAGATGTTCACAATCATTTCATGAATTATTAATAGAAATAGAAATTAGAAATCACTCAACATCCTGTCCTTTTCAGATAAGCAATAAGCCATTCTGCATGCAAAATGACATTAGTGTCTTGGGGACATCCTTCAGCCAAATTAAACTGTCTAATGGCAACGATGGACCACGATATACACCTATTATAACCTAGTCTACAGATAGATTTGCATTGGTTGAAACACACTGGTTGAATGGATCATATCAAATGTGACTGAGGATGAGGTACAGCCACTGACCTTAAGGGCTTTTAGCATACGTAAGAAGACATTTTTTCTCATTTCAACCTGTACATGTACTATCCACTCATAGTATTTGTTACTGCAACATGGACTTTATTGATTGTTGCTAAGCAGCTAAATTGAGGCCATAGATAGTTCAGCTTCAGGTTACTGAAAGAAAAAATATGACAATCTTATTGGTATTGACAGGAAAAGAGAGGCCAACTGCTTTAATGACAGAATATGGATTTTTCAAAATGAGTTCACGTAAATCTTTCAATGGTTTACATGTCATAACTATGAGAATGTTCCCTGTATCAGCAAAAAGTGTGGAGCTTTGCAGTGTTTGCAGCCCATGATACTATTCACACACTGAGAAAGAGACACTCATTACGGTGAGATTGAATTGTTTAAACAGTGTGTGTGTGTGTGTGTGTGTGTGTGTGTGTGTGTGATGTGGCTACACTGAAAATGCACTTCTCTGTTGACACTTGCAGCTGTCAGACATAAACCTTCAAATTGTTTGTTTCCACTTCATCACATAGCATATTTGCAAATTCATCACGTATAATTCTCTCACCTCAGTGTCATCATAACAACCTCTTTGCCCTCTCTGTCAGTAGCTGCACTGTAACTATGTGATGGCAAGATTTTGCTGATGCTTTGATGGCATTAAACCAGTAGACCTTGGCATTTGTTCTGTGGTTCAGTGTTTGGTATGTCCTATGTTATTTAAAAGGCTTATGCATATTCATATAGAAATACAAGATGATGAAATGTTGGTGAGTTTCTAAATGAGCTTATTAGCAGCGGGATCATTAGCATACACAAACATTGGGCCTTATTATAAGGCAGCTGGACCATTCTATAAAGTGTGAGATTTGGTCTGACCTCATTAGTGGGAGCATATGGAGGTAGTCCTGTGTACCAGTTTAGTTATCCAAATTCCAGTGTGAATGCCCAGCGTGACTGCTTAAATCTGGCAACAGTCTAATGAATATGTATTACTAGAATAAGTTTAGAAGTGGGTCTAATTAGTAACTTAGAGAACATGCTGACACACATGATAAAAGGTCACCAAGGTCTCATAAACAGGGCAAAGGGACAAGGCATACAATGGAAAATAGACAATATATGTGACTCTTGGAACTGCTCACTGAATCACTTCAGAAAAAAAAGTTGCTGCTATTTAAGGGTGTCCAGTCTCAACTATAATTCCAATTCTGTGATCCTCATGGGGTGCTGTTAGTTAGCAGTATTACTGTCAGCTTAGCTCTGACAGGAACCAGAAAAAACGGCATACAGGAAATAAGCCTTCCAGTAAAGGCAGGTCATCTGGGAAACGAGATGGAACCCATTACTACCTGCAGCGCTAAACTGGCAGACATTTTCAGAGCTATCATTGCCTGGGTGCATCGCCTGCAGAATATGGCACTTGGTGCTTCAATGTCAGGGATTTGCAGGAAGCCTTTGATGATGCCCAGAGCTATGGTGTCGTCAAGAACCCCAGGGGAGCCAGACAGAGGAGGGAAGCTTTCAAGAGGTCCAGAAATTACAGGGGAACTACTTTTAAGGTCCCTACAAATAATCTGATGGGAGGGGGGCAGGGTGGAGCAGAGGGCATTCATTGTGGTGTGCAACAAGTGTGGCATTTTCAAACAAACATTTTTTTTTATTACAAAAAAGTGTGTTTGGCTTGGGACTTGATTTTGAATATACACAATTGGATCTCTTCCAGATTGGTATACAGTATGATATGGATCATCATCTTATTTCACTGATGTAGACCTGGGAAATCATAGGCATACATCTCTTACTATCAATCTCTTTCTGTTTCTCTCTCTTTTCCATTCACTTATTTGCTGACATATTGAACATCGTAGCTCATATGGGGAGCTAATAATTTCCAAGGCCATGATTTATAGACCCCTTTTGCTAATAAAGACTGAGTAACAACATGTCAATGAGAGCCCAAGGTTATTTATGTTCTCTGCAGTGTTTCCTCTTCATTGGGACAATAAGACCTTCTCGTCAATGTTGTTTGAATCCCCGAAGCAAGCGTTGCATTGCTGTATGCAAAACAGGCTTTTGCGTGGTGAGACACGGATGGCTAATTTTCATCCCTTATTCAACATTAAAAAGGAACCCCCATAAAAAGACCACATTTTGAAAGTAGTCTCAAAGAGGGAAGGTACAATTTGCACCACACTCAGTCAGAATCAATGGAAATTGACTGATATCGAAAGCTATTTTGTAAAAGCTGATGGAAAATCGAACATTTGGCTTGTGTGAAAGTTTTGGAGACATTTGTTTCTCTCTGTGGTCAGTTGGATTCTCCTCCATCCTGCCAGACATGCTTTCACTTTTAATGAGGGAGCAAAACACTTCCAACTGGAATCGATGCACTTGTCATTCACAACTGTTCAGAGCAGTAGAAAGGTCATGAAGCCCCAAAATGTCGTTTCCCCATATAAAGTATGCACACACAAAAAACAAGAGCAAGCCTACGAATATCATACCACGGTAAGTCCAGCCCAAGCGTCTCTGACGTGTAAAGTTGGCTTGGCATCCTTGGCACTATTATGCACATAGAATATGTAATGCCACCTGTGCCGTTTTCGGCTTGGTACGGCTTTGGTATTCAGTACTTGTCGTCCTCATGATTCCAATGTACGTGGTTAATAATAAAAAAGGTTGATGTGGAAACGCGACCAAACAATTTTGTGCCATTTAACAGCATATGAGATTTATTAGTATAATGGACCCTAATGGCATGAATTCAATATTAGCATTCATCTATCATTAAGTTATGGCTATGCTAAATGGACTAGCCGAGGGCAGTTGAGAAATTCAACCAGAGCTGCATTGTATTATTGTAATTAAATGCATTTCCATAAGGCATCGGACTCATTTCTTCATGGGCGCAAAAGATTAATCATGGGTTATATGTATGGCCATGCAGCAGGGTCACAGCTTTTGCATAAGGTTTTGGGGAAGCATATCTGAATTTAATCCACACATTTAAGATGACACACGTTTGATGTCACATGGAGTTGAAAGGAAAGGACAGATGTATATGTTTCATCTAGCCGCTTAATAAAAACAGGATCTACTCAATTTGTGTACAGTCTGTTCCAGTACAATCTGCCTCAATGTTTTGTATTCCCCCACATTTGCACACCACGGGAGAAGTCATACAAACATGGCAAGGCTACCGTAGGCTAATGCAGGAGCTCTCCTGGATTACTCTCTAAATCCTCAATTTTGATATCAAGGTAGTGTTGAATTGAAATCTGCAGCCATTTTTTCCCACTAGAAGAAGAGAGAACAGTAGAAGACTTCGGTGGTCGCCGTTATTCATCCATAAGATAAACATTAGACTTGTGCAATCAAAGATAACAGTAAAAAGATTTAGATCTAACTCAGTAGGTGGGTAGATAAGGGAGAACACTCGCAGCTCATAGACTTCCTGTTCTGAATACAATTATATCCGTGTGTGTGTGTGTGGGGGGGGGTATTAGGAAGAATGGGAGACATGGGAGGTAAGGAAAGGAAAAGTCTAGGGGGGGGGTGTAATTAGGAAGAATGGGAGACATGGGGGAGATAGGAAAAGTGTACAGTAAGAGAGAACAGAAGGAGGCTGCAGGGGCCAACTGGCTGGATGTGTCTGACTACAGGGAACATGACAGGACGCCTCAGGACAGCAGAGAACAGTAACATGTAACTCGCTATATCGTATAACTCCTGAAGGTCATATTAGAGTCAAAAGGCTTCACTGACAGAGTAGCCGGGCAACATCTCATCCAATTCCTAAGAAAGTTGTGCTGTTACAAATCATTTAGCACATCACAGTGAAGCTGTGGATGCTGGTAAGATATTCAAATTCTGTCAAATCTGTAATTTAATACCGGTTTTAGTTATAAAGAACGTTAAATGTTCCCAAGGTATTTCACCAAATTAGCACATGTTCTCTCCATAAAGAGGCTGTAATAGATTTTAATTTGCTGAAGTCAATGAGCACAGTGAAAGTTTCTGACATTATTTTTTAAGAGACGGAGCCAGAGGATCACGTCTGGCGTTTATTGTGGCTACTTTCCTGGTTACTACATTGTAGAACTCTAAATAATGTGGCACATTTTTCTTTTCTTCATTCATATTTATTTCTCAAAAACAGTAATATAATCAGCAGAGCGTGAGAGATTTACTGTATGACATAAATAAAGTTGTAGCTATGTTAGATCTGCCATGGCAAACATGTTTGATATCTCAAGGAGGTGATGAGGAGAGGAGATGCTTTGATTAATCTCTGCAATTGTGACACAACAGCAAAAATAACAGGGCTGTGAGAAACATTATCTAACTAACAAAGAGTCAAAGGTAACTCTTCCTTTTACAGTCCCCTAATTACTAAGTATTTACCTGGTACATATATGGTAAATTATAGAATATTATTGGGTAATTACCACTGGAAATAAGTAGGTAAATACAGAGAGACTACAGCTGAAATACTAAGAAAAACCTCCATTATTACCCATCAACTCAACTAAGTACCGTGTAGTTGTTACTGTGGTTGATAATAACTCAGATATAATTGCATACTTCTTCGGAAAGTAGGCAACCAAGTCCTAGAAACATCTCCTGTCAATTCAAGTTACAATTGTAGTTATCCAAGGTTTATGTTGGCCACAGCCCACGTTTAATTATGTACTATCTAGAAATTAAGATAGTACTGTCCAATAAATTGCTTTTCTTACACAGCTATTATTCATAAACTTACTTACCATATATTTACTTAGTAATTAGGGGACTGTAAAAGGAAGGGTTGTCAGGCCAAATTTGAGATTGGCAATAGAAACACCACTCTAAATCATATCTTACCATCATAAAAAATGAAGAGAGCATCGTCGCTGCTGTTTTATTAATATGATATCATCTATGAACTTTAATTAGACAAATGTAATTGGGATTTGATTAAGAAGCGCTCTAACCACAGCCAGAGTCTTTATTTACAAGGCATTAAATAAACATGAACAGTAATGTGATACCATAAATATCGTTATATTGCTATGACTAACTAAGATGTCAAGGAAAAAAAAATCAGAAATCATTTTCGGCAATTGTCTTTACAACTCACATCATAAATGCTAAGTCTTGCATAATATGCTTCCACTAGGATGTTACATATCATGCCATTGTCCAGGATACTAGCAGACCATGAAATTAATACACCGTGATAAATTATTCATTATTCTAGCCCCTTTTTATCCGTTACATCTCAAAGGAACCCCTGAGTGCATTCATGTTGACAGTGTAGAACCGGATGCTGCATGGCGGCGCTCGTTTGTTATACTTTGAACATGAGCGTTAACAAGCTGAAGTAGACGTGTTAGATTAATTATGCTGTAGAGCAAATGACCCCCAGGGCTGTGTGTGTCATATCATACCTTTCAGTATGTCCTGAGGCCTTGAAATCTCAGCTCCCTCTTCACCTGAGAAGAAGGACATCCCTTAATAAAACACCCTCAGGGCTTCTTTACTTCATCTCTCAATTTTGAGCACAGGTTTTTTATATATATGGAAAAACAAAGCCCTTAAGTGTAGGGGTCAAGCTATTTTATGGCAGCCAGTGGTGCTAGGAGTTGTGCCACTAATGCAAAACTTAATGTTAAAGATGATTAGAAACCTCAATGTCACATAGAAAACATTTCAGTGTCCAGCTTGTGAAAGTCATGCTGCATGTGAAAAGGGTCTTCAGGACCTTTTGGCACTCGTTTTGTTCTCAAGAATAGAGAGTATGAATGAGGCAAAGAAAAAAAAGAATTTAATTGGACTCTTTGTCGAGTATCCATCCACTTTTAATTCTGCAAATGATCCGGATTTTGCATGCCATTAAACTGCATGTTATTCATTGTGTGAAGGCCTATGCTGGAGGAGTGATCAAACAGAATACACTTAAGACGCAGAATAATCATATAAGGGAAAGGAGGCATATGTCTGACAAAGACTGACAGAGGTTAAAATGGTGCTATAATAAACACTAAGGGAGCATCATTCCAGTGTACAGGTATTCTCTTCCTGTCTCATTTGTGATTCACGGTGCAGTTAGTTCCTATAGCACCTGGTCGACCTTTTTTGGATGCGCATATAGTATATTTTTTCTCCATAAATATAATCAAACGAAGAAATAACAATCCAGAAAACTTTCAATTAAAATTTCCCCCCCCCAAACTGTTGGAGAAGAAATGGGAGCAGGGTATTTAAATGGGAGCTATCTAATGTGTCGGTGCAGGTGTCACCATTTTAATGAATTTGAATGTGAGAAAGGGCATATTTCCAAACACGGGCAATATTATAGGACGACTTGGCTGCGCTTTGGTACATGATGTTTGTTGAAATGATTACAGCTTCAATAAAGGCTGTTGTTTTTCCAATAAATGGGGATATAATGAGAGCAATTGGATGTAATATTAAGTCACTTGGTTCTAATTCTTGGCTTGAACAATGCCAATACCTGCGTTTTACCACCTGCAGTCCTATTATATAATTTTATTGATCGAGAATGCAGTCTCCAATAAGTGTCAGTGGTGAGATGTGGGGAGCTTGTTTCAAAAGGTGCCAGGGGGCCTCATGTCGCTCTTCCTTCCTCCATGTAATACTGACATTTTGGATTAAAACGGACATATATTCTTTATTGCTCTATTAGAAGCCCTTCTACACTATAAATATCGCTATGCCAAATGAACCACTATAATATAGTCTTCGCTATCATTGAGTTATTATCTTACTCGATAATTACAGTTTTACTCTTAAAATTAAATTTCCGAGGGACTGTCTATTAAATTGTTTCTCCGGTGCAGTAGATTCTCAGTGTATAGACGACAAAAAATGTGTCCAGATGATTGTAAACATCCAAGTAAGCAGTGCCTTCTTTTTGATCTTTTCACCTGGACAACATGATGTCCACAGCGTTCTTTCAAGTGTGGCATTCGCTTTTACAGCACAAGTCCATTCCAGCATAGGAAAGCAATTAATGTGGCCTAGTATTCCTGTGTGTGTGATTCAAAGCCTCCCTGATGTTGGCCGGTTAATTGACCCAATCCAGAACTTCTCTTTGAACCGAACATTAAAGTCCTGAACTGTGTTGTCACATTGTCAACTGAATGAACTGGCAGGGGGATCGTTAATCTGTTGGCTGAAAAGCCTTTGGTAAATAACTACACATATTATAATGCTGACCCAGGCCAGAAAAAAAAAGTGCATGGTTGATTTCACCTGCACTGGTTTACCTTGATTTCCCCTTGTTAATCATCCGGTTAAACTTCTGCGACTTTAGAGAAATTTTCATTTACAAGGTTTTGAATTCCATCGAAGTAACAGCTGCTTTTGCGCTGTGAATAAAGATTGTCTGGGCATGAATAAGAGACAATCCAATGGACCAGACACTTGATTATCATTCAAGAATATCTTGCAGAACAGCATTTTTATTCGAGACAAAGTCATCATAAACTCCTCACCAAGGTTGTCCTAAAGTCAGTGGCAAGACACTTTTGCTCAACAATCTCCGCCAGCCTTAGCAAACAAAATGTCTTATCCTGGCCCCATCTGAAAGACATGGAGATAATTATCGAGGTGGGCCTCATCAGAATTCATCAGTAGCCCCTTCCTCTATGGGACAATGTGACTATTATGTCAAAATCCCTGTCAGCTATTTTTATCATATCTACTGCAGATCGAGTTGTCATTAAATTCACAGGGAGGTAATTACCTCACACTCTGGAAAACTAAGGTGGAGACCGACTGCGGCTGGGGGAAGGGGATGTTTGGTGTGAACCAACACCCCAGGGTTGTCTAACAACAGGGGTGGAATAGAGGAAGAGCAGGATGAAAAAATGAATGAGATAAATTCAGTGAGAGACAAGGAAATGTATGATTGCCATGACATCCTAAAGTGTGTTGTTGTGGAAAGCAAAATGACAGCAGCAGCAGCAGCAATGAGTATCATTAACCACCATCCCCTGAGCAAAGCTAAAGGCAAACCGTGTGCCAGTGTAATTCAGGCTTTTCTACCAGTGAAATAATTCATTGAAATTCATCCTTGAACAAAAACAAAAAACTCAACCAGCTCCTCACCCATGTAAATTTATTTTTATGTGCACACAAGCGTAAAGTATGATATTATAATAATAACAGTTTTCAAGTGTTATTTTGCCAATTATTGTACTTATGTTATCACTGTTTCATCCCTAAATTAGATATCAGATTAAATTACTTGCTATCTACATACATCTAGTAACAAAATATTAAGATTTTAGATAATAAGACTTTAGAATAAGACTGAACAAAGAACATTAGGCAATATTTTTGGCCCTTAATTCAGAAAGGCAAGAACCCACACAATCTGCTCATTTTCATAAAACACAAGAGAATGAATTCAGGCCTATGCCATCACATCCTATCCATCACTAGTCAGGTGCGACAGCCTTTTAATTAACCTGAGTGACATCAAATGATCACATTTATCATATAGACATTCACCATTCGGCCAAGTGTTGTTTGGAACAGAGTGGTAGCGTGGCGTGAGACAGTCCCTAATCTAGCTTCTCTATTACTGCAAATCTAACAGAGGTGCAGGATAACCTGATGGTAATGTTTCTCAACTGACACATGGCTAATGAAACAAGCTTTGGAAATGTTTTATTTAAGACAGGATTTCATGCATGGATTACTTTGATTGCTCTGGTACTTCCTTATCATGAAGATGTATACAAACATCCCGTGGTGCTAATGAGATCATAAGTATTTATATAGGCAAACCAAAGCTACCCAGATGTGGGATTCAGAATGGAACATAATGCTCATAACTTTGATGTACTGCAGTGTAGCAGAAACAAATGGTTAATCAATAAGATTACTCCGTGAAAATGTCCTTGATGCACTTTTACATCAATATTATGCATAGTATTCGCTGTTGCTGTACTTCCCAATCCATGTGATTCCTTCACTCCCAAGCCCGATATCCTTACTTCCTAGTTTATACATTTAATCAACTGGTGGCAGAATAAAATCATCATAAACAGCCGCAGCTAGTTGTCCCTGGAGTGAACAATGCGGCCTGATATTTCATGCCCAATCAAAGTATCCTGCTCTGGGTGTGTGCCAGTTAAAAGAGTGGCTGGCCTGCCAGACAGCCAGCCACCCGGGCAGGCAGAAGACCACCCAGTGTTAATTCAGTGCAGGGACCAGTCTGGCAGGCACACTGTTGGGGAGATTGATGATGTTGCTGCGTTTAATTATTTTTATTTGTGTTTTTGGCACAGGGTGTCTTTGAGCATTATGTTGCCTTGTCAGAGAAAACCAATCCCAATGACAAGGATTTACAGACCAAGCCTCATCTTGACTTCCTCTCTTAATGACTTGTCATTTGTGTATTAAGAAATACTCCACTGAAAAGTAACGTTTCCTCGATCAGATGCAAAGGTAAAGCAATGCTGTCAAGTGGCACAGCGTCAGGCAATGTTGTTGCAGAAAATTACAGGTTGCATTAGGTTGAGACAGGTGAATGAACGAGAGAGAGAGAGAGAGAGAGAGAGAGAGAGAGAGAGAGAGAGAGAGAGAGCGAGAAAATAGAAGAGCATACTGTAGAGCCAGATGGATAGATCCAATGACCCTCCTGTGGAGACTGGCAATAGTTGATTTGGTATATAGGAATATATAGGAAACCCTGAGGCTGTTAAGCTGAGGCGATAAAAGGACAGCTACAGTAAAGATACCTGTAGGCCTTGGGAATATGCCTGGAGAACTATAAACAAGGCAGTTCCATTAGCACACCTAATAGCATAACTCGTTGGCAGAATAGCAATGCACAAGACAACACAAGACACGTTCAGGTATACTCAAAAGTTTACTGGTACCAGTATACACATTCTCACTGCCTGTTGAATTTGATAAATTCTGAATCCTGTGTGGAAAAGTTTCAGTTTCAGTTTCCTTTATTTGTTTAAGAGGGACAATGTACATTAATCGACATGAAAAACAATGTAAATACACCCAATTACAGCTATAAGGCTGTTTTCCATTGGCAGTCCCCTGCCAGAATGTATAGGCTGCTATCCTACTGTAGGTAAAAATGTTAGTTTATACTGTAGCATTTAACAACAATTGCAATAACATACAATGCATAAAATAACACACCATAAGCAATAAAGACATCTAATGTCCACATGTTTAATTGTCCAATAACTATCTTTTTATGCTTTTCTTGAATGTGTTGTATGACGTTGAGTCCCTTATGTTTAGTGAAATTGCATTCCATTCATGAGCCGTTTTTAATGAAAATACCGATTGTCCAAAAGCAGTTTTCCTGAGTGGAGTGCGTATGCATATGGTTTTTGCATTTGGCCCCACTATTGTGCTGCCTTCATGTGCTGTCGGAAATATTGTCATGTAATGCCTGCGTGTAAAAGTCAGTGGGGAAGGAGCAATGAAGCCTTATCATCAAGTTATGGTAAAAGTGATGTATTTATTATTGTACTTTAAATTGCCCCATATGTAAAATGCCAAATTCCTTTAAAAGATTCTATAAAGAAATATGCTCTTCCTCCAGTAATACTTCACATGTGTTCATATTATGAGGGTGGTTGATGAAGTCACTATAGGTCAGTTGTGGTGGGTCATTCTAAGTCAAAAGTCCTGGGCCATTTTTCCCCCACTCCGCCTGGTCCACGGAGATGGATGGATGCTTCAACCATCATCTTCAATCATCATAATTTGAAATTCTCTTCATCCTGTGAATGCGAGTGAAGTGGTACGAGGGGTCCTTCAAATATTCAGACCTTTTGAATCTGATGCAGTTAGATGTGTCGGCTCACCCAGGGAAAGTAATGCATAATTTTACCAAATCAATGTTCTGTTCTGCTGTTTATGGAGCTCCCATCAGTTCTGAAGACAACAAGCAGAAACAAAGAGATTATGCATTAACACAGGGAGATAAATAAGATATTGCCCCTTTCTTTGGTGTTTATTTTTAGAACGAAGGAGCCGACAGATTGTTTACTTCACATGAGTGTACGAGTGCCCTTGGGGTAGCTCACTTCTTCTATTGTAGAGCTGCCATTTTGAAGCAAAAGCACTCACTGTCCGATTCCATTGCAGTGTACTGTACTGTACCACTGCTCAATCTGGTGAACTGGCATTGGATGATAACATTTGAAACATGAATTATACATTCTTATCTTGATTTGACATTAGACAAGGATCTGCTGATTAAGTATCACTGTCTTTTAATGAAATAGCAATGTCATACCATGGGTAGACTTGGACAAAATAGTAGTTGGTTTAGAATTATAATTTGCCAGTTATTCGGTTGTACAGTACATTACTCACTGATCTAAATTAATTATTGAATCTGAACATAAGATGTCCACCATGTGAATAATGTGACACCTTCTCTGACACAATGAATACTGGCATAAAAAGATTATTATACTACTAGCTAATTCTATCTGATGAATAGTGAATAGTCCACTCTCTTAAGTGTTTTTCTTTTCTTTATGCTTTGATTGACCCAAGACCTGCAAGGACACATATTGTATAGCTCATAAACATACAGACATAGTGTATAGCTCATAGGCATACAGACATATAGACATACTGTATAGCTCCTGAGATGGACGCCTACACCATCACACCATTTCTGGAAACAAAACCTCCGTTCTCGAATAATCCAAGTGGTAAAAGTAATTTAGTGGACTTTATTCATTTGTATGAAGTGAATGGATGTCTGCATCTTACTTGGAGACAGCGTGAGACAGAAAGACAGATTATCAAACACTTGTGTTGTGTTGTACAAGTTACTGAAAATTAGTAATAAGTTACAGTTACTAGTTACTTCTTTCAAAAGTAATTGCATTACTTTACCAATTACTGCATATAAAAGTAATTAGTTACTAGGGAAAGTTACTTTTGCATTACTTTTAAATGTCTGCTTCAATTCTCTTATTAATGCACCTTATCACTATGATGAAAAGTAAGGAGTGTCCAGAAATAATAATAAATAAGAAACTAGAGACCATCTTGCGATCACACCAGCCGATCGACCTCACACTCGACACTACACTACCCACAATCCAACACAATACATATTATGTATGCAGATGATCTTGTGGTCTTTAGTCCAAGTAGCGCTGGTCTATGTATGGTGTGGAACATGGTATCAAATATAATGCCAGTAAGAGCATTGTCATGATCTGTAGAACCAAAGAGGACAAATGTCTATGTGAGTTCAAGTTGTCTGATAATAATCTTGATGTCTGTAATAAGGTCACACACCTTTTGATATTTAACCTTTTGACATTTTATTGCAGAACAAATGACAGATGATATTTATAGACAATGCCGCATGATGTATGCAGAAGCAAACATTCTCTCACGCAGTTTTAGTATGTGTACAGATGGAGTGAAGATGTCCCTGTTCAGAGCACACCACTATATACTGCACACTTGTGGTCAAACCACAAAAAAGCAAGCCTACAAAAACGTCAAGTAGCTTATAATGATGCCATGAGTATTTTACTCAAGAGACCTAGATGTGTAGTAGTGCAAGTGTTCCAAGCTGTTTTAAGAAATCTTATG
>CABFOS010141622.1:19212-30345 GCA_900660315.1 Diretmoides pauciradiatus
GGCGTGAAGCTGACTGGATGTGAAATGTGGGCACAAGCTGTGGGCAAGATCCACTTCCGCTGTCTCCACAGAGATGACAGGGAGACAGGGAGGCCTTACGTGCACGTTAGCCTGTTGCTAATTCAAGATGGCAAGAAGAACAGTGTTGTCACTATAACAAAACATCCGGTTATATTTTATGCTTAAAGTTTTACACTTTTCAAAATACGTGTTCTCGCCATAAAAGTAGTGAGTAAAAATAATACCCAAGACCTATCGAAAAAACAGTTTACATGGACGACTGGCAATACCCCAACCCTATTCCTGTATACATGACACACGTGCGTATTCCGAAAGCCCCTCTAACCAGATGAAAATACGCATGCCTGCTTTCTCACGCTTACCCAAACTTCTAGTTATTTACAGTAGTTAGTTAGTTAATTAGTCGTGATACCAAAATCTATCAAAACCGATCTGTCCCATTGAAGACCCGCACGACAATACGCACGGAGTCAACATGGGCAGGCTTCATAGTCTATATCTACTGTGGTTCCTGATTTATTTTCATGAATAAACGTTTCAAAAACATCCCCCCCAGCCAAGCCGGTAGCAACCCCAAGGATCGAACCTACGACCTCAGGGTTGGTAGGCAGCGCAATGTACCGCTACACTACCTGGGCGGCTGGGAGTATTTTTTCTAAGATTTTGCAACATTTGACAACATTGATGCCATTAGTGGTGACCTGCACTCTTCTCCTTGTCAGGGTGAATAACAAGTTCCAAATGCAGGGGATGCTTGACACGTGGTCAATGACGTGCATCTTCAGTGAGGAAGTAACAAAAAAAAAAAGTTCAATGAAAACATACTGTCGGAACCAAACCCATTGACTCAAGATGTTGTGCTAGTCGGATGTGGAGGGAAACCTATGAAACCAAAGCACATGTATGAGATTGAGTTGAAAGTGTATGGGTAGAGCTGTATTGTGCCTGTTCTTGTAATGCCCGGTCAACAAGATGATCTTTTCAGTGGCACAAATGTAATCAAATTGCTTATGCATCAGCTGAAGATCACTGACGATTAATGGCGGCTCATCTCCAGTTGCTCTCCTCAATTGAGGAGGGGTGAGGAGCTACTAAACAAGGTTAGAATATTCACGCTCCAGATGTCAGTCCCTTTATTGGCGAGACAAGAACACCTGGTCTGGGGTAAGCTACTGTACTGAGCAATTCTCTCATGTCACCAGGGAGCACAATTACTGAACCGATTGCAAGTCGAGCGCACGCAACATTATGATTGGCTGTGTTGTGAAACATTTTGCAGCAAGGTTACTACACTCTCTGACAAACCCATCACCCTGAAGAGAAAAAGCTGGCAGATCTGTGCTGGGCAGGGCTCTAGTCAGGCTGAGGAGGTCACTCCAGAGAAGCTACACTCGGCACCCAGTCCTTCAGACCTCAAGCAGAGACTGCGAGATATTGGGCTCAGTGACATTGACTCCTTCATGCTACAGTAGCCTTGCAGGAAAAGAGAAGTTGGTCCAGCTGCTTGAGAACTATAATGATGTCTTCTCCAAGCATGCGCTTCACTGTGAAGCTAAAGGCTTTGTTAATCGCATTCAGCTCACTGATGAGCACTCATTCCATCTTCCATATCAGAACATGCCACCTGCTTACCACCAACAACTATGGCAAATCCTATCAGAGATGGAAGAAGAGAGAAAAATTAACATTCTAACTAACTACCTAATTAACTTTGGTCTTCACTGATCTGGAATGCATAGCCTTCAGCGGTTGCTTATGGGGCCACACTGGATGTCCTCCTCTCCAGAGAAATATTTCTCAATCAGTTTGAGGGATGCTTTGTAGACCAACTCATTCTCATGGGACTGCAGAGCCTCAATCTTGTCCCAATTTAGTCCTTGCCAATCCCCCCTGCCTAAGCGGTCCCAGTCGCTGCTCCACCCCCTCTGTCACTCTGGGGAGGGTGTAGACTAACGTGTAGAACACGTTATCTCCCCAAGCTCCGCTCCCCGCTGAACAGGCACCCCGACCGACTAGAGGGAGGCGCTAGTGCAGCGACCAGGACAAATCCCTTTGTCCGGCTTCCCACCCCAGACACGGCCAATTGTGCCTGTGGGGACGCCCGACCAAGCCGGTAGCAACCCCGAGGTTCGAGCCTGCAACCGTGGGATTGGTAGGCAGCGGAATATACCGCTACACTACCCAAGCGGCCCAATAATTAACGATGTTAAAGGTACGCTCATAGCAGAACTGCTCAAGCTATCAGGAGTCTCCAAGTCACACACTGCAGCCTAAACTCCCTGTTGATGTGATGTTCAAGCAGGTGTTGCGAGACCCTGAACAATCTAGTCAGGGTGCCCCTGAATCCAGGGGCATACTGAAGATAATAACAGCCACGGCTCTCTGAGACTCCAGACTGACACTGACAGACACTATCACTTCAAGAGTTTAGCTGTTATTCCTGACTCTGACCTATCGGTCATCCTAGACACCATCTTACAAGTTAACATTGGCCTTGACACAGACACGCATTAGCTGACAGGAACAATCAGGTCATGCACAGACAGGATTGTAAAGAACCATGGCTCAGAAACCTTCCAATAACCGTTGGTTTGCAAACACAAACCCCAATCATTTCTTACGCTCTTGGTCTCTAAGACCATGCAGATTATGTGGCTACCTTTCGGATCTGTAGGCATGGTAAACTCATAGCAGAGAAGGCTAGGCTAACAATACCTTGGTTCTAGACATTACTTTTTAGCCTGGCAGGAAGGCAGAGACATTTGTGAAAAGATCATGTGATGAAAGAGAAAACCCAGACATTCGCCTTTTTTGTCAGTCATTTTTTCACACCGTGAGTGATGAAACAACATAATTTCCTCCAATGAGTACAGTACTGTACTATGTTTTGCCAAGAGTAAAGATACCTCAGCTGATTGTCTTCTCCAAGCATGCACTTCACTGTGAAGCTAAAGGCTTTGTTAATCGCATTCAGCTCACTGATGAGCACTCATTCCATCTTCCATATCAGAACATGCCACCTGTCTCTTGTGCTACATGAGTTTGAGAGAGAAGGAAATGTTTCTACTCTATTCAGGTATGATTGCTCCCAGTCTGTTGTGTATATTTTTATATTTTTGTGTAAATGGTATACCTACTGTATTGTGTTTATTTATTTCCCTCATTAGTTATACATTTATGGTTCATGAATTATAAGTAGAACTTTCTGACTGTGATTTAGCTTTTATTTATACATTTAGGAAAATTAGTCAGTTTTATTTCATTGGCTATTGATACTACATTTAAGGCTCAGTCTGCTTTAAGCCTTCTTAAGCTGTGCTGCTTGATTTGGAGAGAGAAGGAAATCCATGTGCTGTGCTCTGTTTCTACTCTATTCAGAAAAAAAATCTTGTCAAGCGGTGGAAGTGGCCCTGTGTCCTTCAAAAACACCTACACAATGCAGTACAGTAGCAGGGGATAGAGCTACAGTACAGCAGACACACGTCCAGATCGGCTACAGTACATTGAGCTCTCCAGTACTGTCAATCCTTGTTAGACTCACACGTCTCAGTCAACTTTACCTGGATAAATAAAGGACAAAGGTGCAATAAGTAAGATTTTTACTGCCCCTTAGCACAAAATGACTATGATATAATGACTGTGGGGGATTGATACTTGCATGCTTCTTGTTTTTGACCAAAAACCTCCCACACACTGGCATGTCAACACACTTCCAATCTCGCCTCTACATCCCTGCATTTGTAACTGCTCACTGAAGGAGGATTGTGCTACAAGTGTGCAACCAGCGCCACAAGACATTTCAGCGACAAACACTAAAAACAAAAATAACAAGCAGAATTATTGTTCCTGTTCCATTATCACCTCTCCGATACATGAAAATGACTTTAGTGTTTGTGTCAATTACAAGCCCTGAAGAGGGTGGTCTCCTAGGACTCATGAACTGTAGGAGATTAAGTTGTATTGATGGTGTTGCAATTCTTACTGGTCACCAACAGAGGTCAATAAAGGTCATAGATCACTTAATGCCCCTTTAAAATTTAAACAAAATGAAAATACTGCAATAACAGATTGAGGATTTAACTGTTATTTGGAAAGACGACATTGAGGGGTCTGGAAAACTAAGATAATAACCAGCAATTCCCCTTGGAGTTCTAAAACACTCCATGTTATACAAACACGGTTATACAAACTTGAATGTAGTTTGAACTTTTCAATGTATCACCTGCCAGATACGTTGGCCAATCAAGGGAAATGGCAGCTTGGCGAGAATATATTTGCCCGATTGGATCACCAGTTACAACCTGATTAATCGAAAGCATGCTTCTAAATCCCGGACAATATGTTGTGATCGGTCAACAGGACTATTTGAGATACTTTGAGGAAAGAGGTCTTAAATTGTCAACGTGTCCTTGTCCCAGCCAATTGAAGGATTAAGCAGGGGGATCAGGGAGTGTGTCTGTGCATGAATCAAAGCCCTGTTCAAATACAGACACTCTGTTCAGATTTCAAATGAGACAAGAAAGCAGCAACTACTTTGATAACACAGATTCCTTTTTTTGTAGTTTTTCTTTTCAAGGACCTTGCGGAAGGGTAGCCGTCACCAACAACTGGTCGAAATGTAATATCTTGCCTTGTTCAAAAATATAACTTCACAGATGATGAAGAAAAAAGATTCTGCTTCATCTGAATTAAAGATTGTGTGTAGGTCTTTGATTTGAGACACGTCTGGATGCTTTCTAGTGCCAGACGAAGATTATTTCAATGACATTACCCCACGGGGATCAATAAGGTTTCATCTTACACATTCTGCGCCTCTGTGTTTTACTGTAGTTAACTATCTTACACATGTCAAGCACAATACTACTCCCACACAGTGCTCTGAAATTTCACTGCTATGTTGGGAGTGTTGAACAATTATAAGGGTCAACTACTCATTATTCAGTGACGTTTACACACACACAGTACAGACATATTTCTTCTTTCAACATCATGATTATAAACCAGGTCTGATTTGCATTCTTTCTCAGTAGAGATAAATTAAATCTAATGCCATTTTGTGGTGATTATCTCCAATAAGCCTCTCGGTTGGTGTATACTTTGTGACTGTGTGGTGTACTCCTACTCACCAACAGTTCAAGCTGAGAGTAGCTCTTGTGTGTGGACCCTGGACTGAGTAATGACAATATAGCTGCAGGCCACCAATTATTCTTTCACTGATAACAAACATATAAAATATTACTCTGGAGTGGCACTTTGTTACAAAATCAAGTGACTCCAGCAATGTCAGATATTACCCAAGCAAATTCATAATTTGAAAATGGCATGTCATTACACCGTCTACAGATATTTTTCTTATCACAATTCAACTCACAATGATACCTATATTATGTGCCAGTTGATTGGGTATTGATTTCTAGTGATTAAAATGCCTCATCGCCGCTATTCCAGCCGTGATGCTGGTTGTCACCTGACCATCCTTCATGCAATATCGACTATAGCCTCCAGATCAATTAACTGCCTCCGTTAAGGGTATTACATGTAATTGCATGTAAATTGTGTTCAATCCCAGCTGATGGACACCCCATTCACCTGACCCTTGTTCATCTATGAATTCATATGAATTTGATTTAAATTGTATGGCCTCATCTGACACCACTATTTGCTCTTTGTATTAGTCCATTACCAGCTGAATGACCTATATCCTTCTTACACAGTATATGTAATTTCCTCTGCCAGTGTGATGTATATGCTAGATATCTTAGTTACCAGTAGGGCTTTATTGATGATACAACACATACAGCAGAATCTCCATTAAACCAGAATGTTATCACTGCTATTTATCTTGGGCAATTTTAACCTCATTGAACGGCTTAGCTAGGCATCTTACGAGCTGTGAATCAGCAAAAAAAGGGAGAAGCAATCGCATACACATGGCGGTCCTAACGGCTCGCCATGGTTCTCACTCGTTTATGAATCCTCACAGGTGTAAAGGTTAAAGAACTGTCATCAGATTAGCCATTGATTTCAATTAGTGCTGCCTGCTACTAAACAACCTTTGTCTGTCTGCGATCACTGACTTGTATTGATCCTCAGGCTTGTTCCATTACATTTGATTGCTACTGGCGCACTGTCAGTTCTGAAGCCCAATTACCAGCCCTTCTCCCTCGTTTACGGTATACGTACACGCTACTCCGACACCGCGTCCAGATAGATTCCTCAGGATTGAAAGTTTATACAGTAAAAGGCTGCTAAATAAGTTTAGGCAACGCATGCTTTCATATGGGTCTCAGCAAGGTCAAACTGCAATTACTGCAGAGGCATAAAAATCAGCTCTGGGGTGATCTCATAAGTAACAGAAGACAGAGCAGGTTAGTGGCCCAAGAATTGTACTATATTTTGTGGCAGCTGGGGGGGGGCAGTAGTTTGATAGACATGGAGTTATTTGTCATCTGTAGCATTTTGTCTGAATGGAGAGTTTTTGTTTCATTTGTTGAGATTATGGAATGGAAGGTATAAAAAATAAACTGCTCAGTGAGAGAAAATAAAAGTAAGTAAAAAAAACAATCAAGACTACACTGATATGAAGTGCAGTATGTTCTATATATATTTTAACTATTTCCAGCCTGGCGGGACTAGACCATAGCTTTAGAAATTGGAACACAGCCATGAAAACATCACCATCTATTCTGGGTTCAATGAAACACAAAAAGGCAATTAATACCTTAGAAATGGCCATTATCTGTGACTCTGGGAACGTATGGAGTTCTTGAAAGTCTCAAATTAGTTTATTGATTCCTTTAAAATGCTACTTATACACCTCATCTCATCAAAAACAAGTTCAAAGTATTTTTCTTCGAGAAAGCTTTGTAAAGCATAATGTTGCTTTCCAACTGCAGGGAACCTTTTTGAGTTTTTGCTTCTCTTCCAGCATAGGACTATTTGATACTTGAATGGCTGTCATATCAATCATGCAAACATATCATGAATCATGTCCATTTTGATTGAATCTAAGTCATGTCTAGTAGGGTTATATTGAGTGCAGCTAAGGGGCATTTTCATATTTGCGATCTCATTCCCCTTGGCCACAGAGCGAAGGGGGAATACAAAAAACTTGTCCGCAGTATGAAGATACTGAATCAAAATTGAGCTTCTTTTTTCCTTCCCTTTCCTGCCTTTGTCATTACTGACACATCAAAGTTGTTGCTAGGGTAACCTGAGACGTACACATGCTCAGGCTATCAAAGCTTAAAAGTCTGTTTTTTCATGTCAGCAGGTATTGTGGAAAAGATTTTCAAAAATATTGAGTTCATCCTGTGGTTGCACATTAGCTTCTAAGCCATAGGGGGCATACATAAACTTTGATACTGAAAAATGTAAAAGATATGGCTGTACATTATTGTGTTGTATTATAGAATTATATCTCTATTGCAGTTTCAGGGCTTAAATACATATTTTACTTTGGTAGAATGGGGTGAGTTCTTATGTCTGTTAAAGCAGGTATATGTGTGGAATTGTACTGTTCTGGCAGGAGCGAACGGGCAAAATATCACATGAAACATAATGGACAAAAATAGGAATGAAAAGCAGGTAAGAGTTTACTTGAAATCCACTTTCCACCTACTTCCACATATCACACTTCTAGTTAAATGAAAAGTTTTAAAAAATGATTTAGAATGGACAAAATTGATCCCTCATGTAGACATTTAGAAAAGCTGATGCAAATTATCCAGCAGTGCCCCCGCTGCTGCATAAAAAATCATTGTACATTCAACATACTTTGCATCCATAGTTAAGTACATCTTATAACATAATTAAAACAAATACTCTCAGCAATCCTAACATTGGCAAAGTGATTAAGAGGCAGAACATTTTTTTGGCAAACCTTACATTACTGTCATGTACAAGTGCACAGGCCTTCTGCACGATCAATACAGAGTCACTAATTGGCTTGTAGTTTTTGATGTCTTCCTCTAACATTTGGTTAGAGCACATCCTCTTTGCTTGTGCTATGGGCATTGTAATAGATGTATCTGTTTTACTTGTTCTGATTTGTTTTTATTGGTCAGATTGTTAACAATAAATAAATAATATTAGCTATTGCTATTTTTGCTGAGTGCTCATTTGAAGTAAGTACTGTACTAGGCTGGATGAACCAGTGTAGGAATCAATACAGTATTTTCAGCCTCTGCTTTTGTTCAAGAACAAAAATAGTACTAATGAGCTGTCTGGATTCCCTGTGAGTCCAGTCTAGGTCAGTGTGAAGACCCTCTCCACCCTGTCTGCCTGTTATTTGGCTTGTGTGGCAGCTGTCTTTGCAGGTACTGGAGGTGGGCGTGGCAGAGTGTCATCAGCAACATTGGAAACATCCGTCCCTTTAAAACCCCTCTTGAAGCCCTGTTGTTGTGGGGTGTGCTCTCCTCCCTGAGACACCCTTTGGTTCTTGGTTGGTTTGTGTTGCTGCACCATACAACATTGCACCTACACACTAACCCCAGTCATGCACTCACTACTGATCTTACTGATTACACATGCCACTGTTAGTTTAGGTTCTCCTCTTATGTAATTTCTTTGTCAATAAATAGTTGGTTAATTGGCTTGGTTTTGTGTGTCTCCCTCTCCCGGTTTGTGACAGTCAGGGCTTAGCTTGCTCTCTCCCTTTCTCCCACATGCTCATGCGCAATCACACCCATCACACACTCACATAACCGTAAAACAGGAGAGCTAATCAGGGATTTTAACTTGGGAATTGAATATAAATAAAAAAAGCTCCCGCACACTGTCTTACTCTCTAATTTTATTAAGTCATTAAGTCAACGTTTCAGTCGGTATGAACTTCATCAGGCATGAATTCACCCTTAATTCACCCTGCTCTGTAATCGTTAGGAAACAGACATGTTCAGTATTTTGAATAATCTGGCTTGTTTGCCTCCTCCTAAGAATCGCCACCGTATTGTGGTGGAGGGGTTTGCGTGTCCCTGTGATCCTGGGAGCTATGCTGTCAGGGGCATTAGTCCCTGGCAGGGTCTCCCAAGGCAGATTGGTTCCGGGGGAGGGGCCAGACAAAGAGTGATTCAAAGACTCCTAAAAAAAGGTCAATTTTTTTTTTAATGCAAAAGTACCCAGACTTTGAAACTCTTATCAGGAGTAAAGCACATCCCCAATTATCTCATTGGCTTCCCCAAATACCTGCTAAGTGAAAACAACCTGTTTAGTAGATCTACTCAGAGAGATGATCACATTATGTGTGTAAACACAGTTATGCAGTTCATTTTATTCATATTCGCCAGGATCTCATCAGTTTATTATAGAGTAATGTGCTCTGAATGAATGCAGGGAAGAAAGTATTTGTTTATTTTATGTTAAAAAAGTCATGACAAATACATTTTCTTGGTTTGAATTATATAAAAGTGGGTCGCGACTTAATGACCATGGGAACATGTGGGTCCCAAGGCCAGACCAGTTGAGAGCCACTGGTCTACAACCAGCTTGACCAGCTCATATCACCAGATCCCAAGCTGGTCTTAGCTGGATTTCACAGCAGGATAAGTGACATTAGACAGAAGAGCAGTGAAAAGGGCGAGAGCTAAGAGGGGGTCAGGTTTAGCTAAGATTATGAAGCAAAGCACTCTAAAACTACCAGAGTATTAGTTACAAGTTTGCTACTTAGCTTTCATGGGCTTTGCTGGTGTTATACTGTTTTTTGTTTTGTTTTTTTATGGTTAAAGCAAAATAAAGGTATGACCGTGTTGTTTCAAACAAAACGAAACCTTAAATTGATGCAGCCTTTCAAAGTTTTTTGGACAACAACATTAAAGGGATAGTTCATAGAATCACTGCACTGAGCGGCTTCATCACGAAATAGGTCCTACTATAACTGCTTCTAAAACAGCTGAACTTGACATCTACATCCAACAAAATAATTCTACTGTGTAAATAGAAGTGGTCCAGAATTTCTCTCTGCAAGTATCCAAGCTTAGAGGGAATATCCGTCTGGTGTGTTTGGTTTTGTTTATTGCAGCTGCAGGAGGTGTTGGCCCCTTGGGCGCCAGTGATCTTGTCCAAGACATTTCTTTTACAAGCATATTTTAGTTTTTTTAACGTTGGAACATTGAGAATGCTGAAATAATGCTAACCAAATGTGTACAAGTAGGTACAGTGGCCCTGAAGTGTCACAAGACAACACATTAAAAAAAGGTGCAACGCATTAAAAAAAAGTTGTAACACATTAAAAAAGTGACAACACAATTCAAAAATAGTGATAACACATCAAAAAGTGACAACACATTAAAAAAACACACAACGGAAGCGATGATGTGTTGTTACTTTTTGATGTTTTCACTTTTTTTGATGTCACTTTTTGATGTTTTGCACCTTTTTTAATGTGTTGTGTTGTGTTGCCACTGTGTTGTGTTGTGTTGACACTTCAGGGCCACCGTATGTTTTTTTTTAATCTAAAAAATATAGCATACTTGATCTTGGATCTTGTAAATCTTTATTAGCACCAAATCACAAAACCTTTTCCTAGGAGTTTCCCCTCATAGTGGGAAGCTCAGAATAAAACAATCTAGCTATAGTGTTATCTAGGTTACATGTCGCTAGTTAGCCACGTTCAATAGCCGTAATAGCCTATAGCTATCTAGGTCAACTAATTAATCATGCTGACCTTCCAAGATCATGCCACGGTCATGAATGAATGAAAAAATATTTTGTTGACATTTATTTTTTGATTTATGTTTCGACCAGTTTCTTTTTCTTTTCTTTTTTTAAATCTGCACACGGGGGTGTACCCCAAAACAGCTTGTCCAATCGTTTCCACTTGTCCGTGCAAATGTGAAATGCTGTGCATCATGCAAGCTGCTGTGATTTCTAATAACAGCTGCTTATTTTCGGAGTCTAATTTTTGAGTAATGGGAGCTGAGGCACAGAATGGATTCCATAAACTTCCCCCTAAATGGCAGGCCAGGCGCGTGCAGTACTAGCTAGCATAAGGAGCAGTGGTATGTACAGTGTCCACTGGCTGCCTCAGAGGATTTGCTGGTTTGTGGACTAATCGGCTTGGAGCTGGGGCAGCAGTTTTGGGCCGTAACAAGGCCTGCCCAGAGGATCCCCCCC
>CABFOS010141625.1:0-15216 GCA_900660315.1 Diretmoides pauciradiatus
TCTCGATGTGGAGGAGCAGCGGTTCTACTCTGAGTCCCTCCCGGATGTCCGAGCTCCTCACCCTATCTCTAAGGCTGAGCCCGGCCACCCTGCGAAGGAAACTCATTTCAGCCGCTTGTATTCGTGATCTCGTTCTTTCGGTCACTACCCAATGTTATTAATCTATTATCTAAATTAGTGGTTATGAATACAAGTATTGCATTACTACAGTAACCTTCAGATTACTTCACACACGGGGGGGCGGCAATAGCTCAGTTGGTAGAGCAGTCGCCTGGGAATCGGAGGGTTCCCGGTTCGAGGCTCCTCCCGGTAGCGTGTCGAAGTGTCCTTGAGCAAGACACTGAACCCCTCACTGCTCCCGACGAGCAGGTTGGTGCCTTGCATGGTTGCTGCCGCAGTCGGTGTATGAATGTGAGAGTGAATGGGTGAATGTGAAGTGTATAAATTGTAAAGCGCTTTGGATAAAAGCGCTATACAAATACAGTCCAAACAGTCCAAAGACACACAAAGTTCAGTAGTCTCTGAATCAACAATTCTCAAGTAGAAGGAAATAACCCAACACTGGTTACAGTTATGGGACATGTGAGATGATGTACATATTTTAATAGCTTTTTATTCAGCCGTGGGTATGGGCTCTTCTCCAAGCAGTTCCCCGTGTCCTCTGGGGCCCCCATCCATCAGCATAACCTCCATCACTTTATCACCTGAGCACACGGCACCAGGAATCTGTATTCACAAATGATAGCTTGAGGAAAGCATTAACATAGTGCCTACGAGTCATTTCTCCACACACGGGAGCTGATATCCACACGCAGGATCCGCTGGTTTACAGTATTTAGTAGATGCTGTACACTGTACAGATCACACCCAAGAGATTCCCATAGCATGGAGTGTTTTCAGGGCAGAGCATTGTGTATGTTTACACAGATAAAACTCCCTTGTGATTTGTTTCTTCTGTCAAGCGGACACCTTGTTGGCCGGGATGCCAGCTGCTCAAGATGAGACGGCTAATTATGGCGCAACAAGCATCTCAGCGTGGCTCTAAAAGAACCTTCTGTCTGATCATTTCTGACATGTACTAAACAGAGTTGGGAGCCAGCACTACCTCTGGTTACCTTGTGTAAATAGTTTTTTGGTTCATACACACAAATGTCCATCAAACCAGAGTGTTGCGATTGAGTGATATAAATTCTTTAGTTATATATAAATATGGAGCAGAGGAGAACTGCACGCCACCGGGACATAAAAGCTAACATGTTTAAGGAAGAGCATCGTGCAATGAGAAGAGGAGCAGCCATTGTACATTGGAAATCAAAACAGAGACATTGCACTTGGCTGCCCTAAATCACAGTGCACACAGGGCATAGGCCAACTAGGAAACCGCCTAGGGCCCCTCCCTCCCCACGCTCAACTTATTTATTTAGTTTTAATCAGGTTTTGTTTGTAAAGCTTAAACATGATTATTTATAAAGATAGTCTATAGTTTATCTCTATATCTTCAAAACTAAAAAGATGTTCTGATTTGAAGGCACATTTGTTGTGTATTTCTGTTGGGTTATCAATATATTTGTATGTGGAGCAGTACCTGAGGTCGGAGAAAAGCAGGTGTGGAGATGGGGATTACAGTGGGGGGGGCTATGGGGGTCCTAGCCAAAGCTTGCCTAGGGCCCCAAAGAGGCCCTGAGTGCACATAAGAGACAGGAAACCAGATTAGAAAGTCTCTTCTTTATTCCCTTATTTTTGCACTATTTTATTTTGCATATTTTATTTGACTTGATTCAGTCACATAGGGAAACGGTTGAGGAGTCAATGCATACATGGGATGTGGTTGATCATAAGTGATATTTTGCTTCCGGCAACTAAACTTCTAATATGACTTGAACATGACTCCATGAACAACTGAGGTCAGATGTTAGCTGACACTTAGAGAAAAGGTTTGCAGGCACATGAGATTCTGTTAAGCAAGTGATTGGCGTCAACATGGATAACGTTGATATCCAACACTGGCTGACAGTTCATGAAGTTACATGGGAATGTGTGGGGCAAATGTTTTACCAAAGTGAAATATCCCTTTAAACACATCTCTACACCATCGCTTTTGTTGTTGACAGCATCACTAGAAGACCAAACAGAGCACAAACTTTCAGTCAGATAATCAGTACTGACATGTTTGATGGGAATAGGAGAAGAAGAGAGGGGAAGCTGTTATGTCTCTTGGCATAGTGGCTGGTAAGCGCTATCGGTGCATGCCTATCGCTGAGCTAAGGACGGTATGAGTGCATTGATAGTGATCACCTCTCTCTGAGGACAGTAGGTGAGTCTGTATGACGTTATGGACTCATCCTGGCAGACATCCTGTCAGCAATAACAACAGCATGTTAAAGCGTAGTGCAGGCGAGGAGCTTGATTCCTGGATATAATGACAGTAAAGATGTTTGTTTTCTCAGCTAATTGAGCTCATGACTCTGCTTTCCGAATCAAACGTTTCTCTAACAGAAAACAGAAAACCATAAACAGACGATTCATTTCTACTAAAGGAAGTCGTATGAAATAAATGGCTACAACAGCCCATGTGACCATAAAGACAAAAACATAACCATAATAATGATGGTGTCATTTCTTCCATTCTCATTTAGTACTCACCTATTTACTCACCTGGTGCACATCTACTACACATTTTGCTACAGGGAGACTCTGAATCAACACTGACAGGGTGGAAGGTCAGTTGGAAGACGTCCAAGCACCGGATCAACAAAACATTAAAGCTACAGAGAACTGATTTTCCAGTGGTGACAGAAGGCTGTCGTGACTGATAAGAGCTGCAATATACAAAAACATGGAACATTCAAGATATGAAGGGAGAATAACCGGAGTCATCCATTACATAAACCCCAATATGGAAATAACAAGTGTGGTAACTTTCATTGTACGTGAATTAAACGATCACAGATTTGGCTCTGGAAACCCAGAAAGCGTTTGACGAACTGTGACGTAGGAAGCGGCCAAACTCTATTATTTCATTAAACATGTTTAATGAAAAACAGGAAACAGTTTGAAATGATATCAGAAATATATATATACGGCAAACAAACAAATCAAATCTAGGTCATGCTTTTCAACCAAACATGCTGACCCCAAAAGGTAAAGTGTGGGGTTACAGTACCAGCATACTGCACCAAGCCCTGGCCTGTGATTACTGCAACTACATACCAGCTGGCAGGCAATACTGTAGGTCAACAGAGGGGCACTGTCAACAGTCAGCATGAAAGCATGAAAGATAATTCAACGAGACACAGAGTCTCCAGGAATAAACTCTCTCTTGACAGTGGTTGAGTGGTGTGGAGGGTTAAGTGTCTCTCCACAGTTTAATCTAAATTCAGTGAATCATCCAGTAGCAGCGGTTAATTCACATGTAGGCCAATATTTATATTTGGCTTCTGTCACATTTGAACACTGTCATCTTCTGGCATCGTCCTGACAGGGTGACAGTGCAGTGCAGTGCACGTGTTTCCCACAGGAAAATAGATGCAGACGATTGGGCCTGGGGTTCGAGACACACAACGCTCCTTCTTCAATAATACACAAGGGACTCACCGCCACTAGGCTCGTCTATGTGCAACCGACTAGAACTAATAATAGGTGACTTTCTCTCTTCAGACAGACCCGTGAGCGCTATAATTACAACTATGAAGTGCATCCAGGAAAAACACATTATTCCGACGTTATCAGCAGAAATGGATACAAGCATATGTATCATACTTCTTTGTGAACAACCAGCGTATGAATGAAAAATGATCAGAGCTGGAAAGAGACCAGAGCACTTCAGTGATGTTTGAATAAGCTCACCTCCATGCAGCCCCCGTAGTGGAGCAGGACATTAGCAGTCAGTGGGAAGCAGCAGGGGTGGCAATTAGAGAAGGGTCTGACTGAGCGAGTCACCCTTCCAGATAGGAGGATAAAGAACAGCCACTCCTGTATCAAACATGGTGTAAACCTTAACCTGGACTACACGGAGATAGTGCATTGTAGTGTACATCGCCTGAGGTAAGCAGAGAAATGAGTAGACAACTTTCTGCACACTGGATGTTCATTTAAATCTGTAGTTTAGGTTTCCCCAGAAGGAAAGTTGAGTAACACTACATTTGAGACATAAATGAGATTAAGAAAAGCATCCAGCGGCTGTTCAAATTACTGTAAAGTTGGCAAAGTGGGCGTTACTTCACAGGTTACTGATGCAAGCTGTGGCTGCATTGCATTCTGGTCTATCGAAGCTACTGTCGCTTGAAAAACGTTGAGAGTAATTGTTGAACGTCGGTGCAAATTGGTGAGTCTAGAAAGAAGCCCAAGTTATCTGAGTCTGTGAGTGACACCAAGACGCTTACCGCTACTTTCGTCACTACTGTGGGTCATGGCAGCTGTGGCAATCTGACTGGATGTGACATTTCCAAACACATTGAAATTCCACAGCAGTGACCATTAACACTCCCCACATTGCGTCACAGTGAGGAAGGGGCATAGCTGATATTCCCACAGTGCTTAGCTCTGCTCCACTTGGTTTCAGCAGCAGTAGTAGTAGTCTCCTGAGGAGATAATGTATATGTGCATATTGGAGTGTGTCGTTGTGTCCCCTGGAGCTTACTAAGGTTCCACACTGTCACCTAACCTAACAAGGCAGGGAGAGTCTCTGAGACTGAGATGACGCCGGTCTCAGGGGAAATTCAGAAGGAATTAGTTTCCTAGAACAAACTCTGACAAAGAGACTCGGCCCGAGACTGTTAGAGACAACGCATCACATCTAATTGGACACCAAGGACAGAGAAAACGCGAGTTGAATCTCACTCACCTAGAAGATATTATCCTCTGACTGTAAAAAGCCTCGAGTGTTGATCTAGTATAGATCAGTTCTGCTGAAGCATTTTGCCTTTGGAAGTAACGCCACAGGAAAGCAAATCACACGGATGCTTTTCAGGCTTGGGATGTCTTGCCCTTTAATAAAATACAAATGAAGACCGACAATCAACGCAGTGAGAGCCCAAGGTAATTAGCTCAGAATGTGCACAGTGAATGTAATTGAGTCACATTGTCTTGACATGTTTCTTGAAACAGAAAGCTGACCTTCAGAATAATCCAAGCGCCCATACTCATTGTCCAGCTCATTAAAAAAAGCTCTCATTTGCACAAAGGTGACCATTAGGTGAGTAAGAATATGCAAATTTCTACTATCCTTGCTTTGCAGGGGATATTCCCATGCACGTTGCTTCCCTAATAAAAGCATGAATCGACTAGTGGGAAATTATTTGTTATTCCCTATATGCTACTTAGCATTCCTACCAATATCCGCTTCTAAATTGCAATTTATGTTTTTGCTGGAGAATATTGCAAACACAATATTCATGCAACGAGGTGGCAGAGAATCAGCATTTACCACAATTTATCAAATGCTCATTTTTTCATAGTAGTGGGAGAACAACATAGGAGCCAGTTTAATGAAAACGTAACAGTACCGCTCAGTTAAACAACCACAACAGCAGGTTGAATGGATTTAACTCTATTAGCTGCAGTTGTGGACAATATAAATAGCAGCAGCATCCTGGATTCCTGCTGCACAGAATCTCTTGCTACAACCAAAGGGAATCTGAAAAGAAGTGGTCCTATGTATAGAAATATAAATGTCTGCCTAGAATTTAAATCAGAGCCCCGTTCGTAGAGTATTTCCTACCTGTGGCTGCTGTTTATACACTATCTGATATCACCTCCCTTCCTCTCCTCCTAAATCACTCCCATATTCTGATTTGCATGCCATGCCGTCATTGGCTGCCTGGATGCTACACTTCAACAGGCTGCCGTGTGCTGATTGGCTGGAACTGTGAGCTCTGCCACCAAAAACAGGCATAAAAGGCAGCGTGTGGGATCACAGACACAGATGAGAGCATCCAATAGGCAACTTTGAGGAGCGTTAATAAAGAGATACTACCAGTCTGAATCACTGGCATGTGAGATAAGAAGTCAAGACAGAAGCTTGTTCTTAGAGACTCACAAGAAACTGGGGAAGATTTTTAGAGACTAACAGGTGTTGAGATTCTCCATCCCAGCTTTGCAGCAGCTGCTGTAACACCGAGGTAAACTAGGCAGAAGTGAGTAAACTGAGACAGGCTCCAGTTTTTGGGACATTTTCTCCGCTCATCCAGACAGTGATCCAAAAATGTCTCTAGAGGTGAAGGAGAAGACCCAGGTGCGTCTAGTGTTTCTGGGGGCAGCCGGGGTCGGCAAGACCGCCCTGATTCGTCGATTCCTCCAGGACACTTTTGAGCCCAAACACCGGCGCACCGTGGAGGAGCTGCACAGCAAGGAGTATGACATCGGCGGGGTCAAGGTCACCGTGGAGATCCTGGACACCAGCGGCAGCTACTCCTTCCCGGCCATGCGCAAGCTCTCCATCCAAAACAGCGACGCCTTCGCTTTGGTGTACGCTGTGGACGACCCCGAGTCCCTGGAGGCGGTCAAGAGCCTGCGAGACGAGATCCTGGAAGTCAAGGAGGACAAGTACACGCCGATCGTCGTGGTGGGGAACAAGGTGGACCGGGAAGAGGAGCGGCAGGTGTCCGGCGAGGACATGCTGTCCACCGTGGAGCTGGACTGGAACAACAGTTACCTGGAAGCCTCGGCGAAGGAGAACGCCAACGTGGTGGAGGTGTTCAAGGAGCTCCTGCAGCAGGCGAACCTTCCCAGCCGCCTCAGCCCGGCGCTGCGCAGACGCAGAGAGACCTTCCCCAAAGATACCAGCGTCCGGCCGCCCATGAACAAGACCAACAGCTGCATTCTGTCGTAATGGGAGACGTGTTGTTTCTGTGACATGAAGGGACAAGGTGGGAAGAATAGAGGAGAGGGGAGGAGATGAGAGGGTGAAGAGAAAGACTTGGCTGTAGTTAGTGGGTGTGAGGTGAAGAACTGGATGAGAAAAGTGATTCTGGATCGACATAAGTTAGGACATTGTAGATGAAGGTGTTACTATGAGAAGAAAGAGACGGAGGAAGAGGACGGACTGAACAGACTGTTATCTGATACATCCCATGGAGGAGAGAGTGAAGAGGGAGGGAAGATGCATTCATGACTGTTGTTTACTTAATGTAATGTTGTTGCTGCTTATTTGGTGACACGCTGCTGGTGTGTAGATCAATGTATAGCTTTTGGATTTCCATGTAGATGTTCATCCACTTTAAGGCGTCTGGACTGTTGCAGACAGTGTTTACTGAGTCAAAAGAAGGAAAGCGTATATACGTTGTGGTTCGTGCAGAAGTTTTAGCTATCATGTAAAAATGTTTCAATTAAGAGAATTCACCTGTAGCACAACATTATGTTTACAATGTTTTTGTATCCGATATCTGTAACCAGTTTAAGTACGATATCTATTATGTTTGTAACAAAAAAAAGTGGTGAAATGCAAATGTAAACTGTAAATGCACTTTTCATTCTGAAACGACCATTTACATTGTTTAGTTTTGATATTTGATTTTTTTTTAATCATGGGGTACTCCCAAAACATTGAATTTTTTTTTGCTGTTTATTTTACACATATAAATGGAATGTTGCTCTAAATGCTTAATAAAAGATAAATGCACAAACATGTGAAATATTCCATTCCAGAGTGAATGTGGCAGATAGAAGAGGAGGAGAAGGAGACGTAATGCTGGTGAAACAGCATGGAGAGGTCATAAATAGACTAGGTTTCACTTTCGCTGATAAGGAAATTTAATGATTCATAATGAGAATATAGATAATGGAACAAACACAATATATTGACATAAAGATACAGCGTCTCTTTCATATATCACATATAACTGAATATAATGTTATATAACTACTGCCTGGGCAGCTTAACAAGCACTTTGAATGTTGTTTCCTTTCCCAGTGCACACAAATGGATTCGTGACTACATACATGACATGTTTGCAGGGTTGGTTAGGTCGGTCATGAGGTCAGGAAACCTTTTCTAAACACGGGGGATGTTGTCAACTGTCATTTGCGGTATAAAGCTTGCAAGGGCAAAAGTTCAAAACAAGATTTTTTTCAAACCACTAGCATTTTGACATCAAAAACGGGGAAAGTGTGAACGTGACATGACGTACTGGTATGGTAGTCATATTACCCAACATCCATCATTCACTTCAGTGTAGCTGTACAATGCATGTTAACACACAATGCATGCCATGTCAGAGGCTGAAATAAATCCAAGTGGTGGAGACTGGAGAGGGGACCATGAGTTTCTAGAGCCTGGCCCCTGTAGTCAGACAAATGTCGCCATCTATTGATAACAAACACACACTACATCTTCACTGACATTTGTTGCAACCGTGTGGCTTTTTTGCTCCATTGATCCCTCACATCTCAAGTGCTACAAGTCCAACACTCGATCCATGGTGCCATGCTGACATTAGTTTTTAGGCTTCCTGTTCTAGCATTCGATGGGCTATTCGAAGGGAGTCCAACGAGCACACACACTTCATCACAGTATTTCCTTCTATCCTTTACAAGTTTCATCCTAACTGGTGAATAGGCTACGTACTGACGCCATTATCAGTCGTCAGCCTGCAGTGATTGCGCTGACGAAGCATAAGAGTGCATACCTGTACACAAATTGTTCACTCAAGTGAGGTGTATCATCTACTAGGGCAGAAACAACTGAATCGTGATGCACATTATCACACACATGGTGTGAGATCCCAATTTGAGGGGCAGTAGGCTACAAACAAAAAGCTGCAACCTTATTCCAGCCGCAGGAGAGAGCAGCGAAACTAATCCAAACTAAGCGTGATACCATCTGACTAAATAATGCAGTGGGACTCTGCTTTCACCAGTTGAAAAGTTGGTCCATTGTGCAGTTCCTGTAATAGACGTGCGGTTCCCCTTAATTCAACCTGCAGACCAGATCGCTGTGTGCGTTCAGGTCCACACACACCCCCCCCCCTTACCCAAATAGGATTGAATTAAGTTTCCTGTTTTATTTTGAGGAAGTGGCCGAGTAAACGTTTGCTCTCTAGTTCCTCTTTCAGTCCACTTTTAAACAGTCTTCCGCACACCACTCACGCTCACTTACAACCAACACAGGGAAGAAAGCAGCTTCACTGTCCTGCAGGTGTGTGGACTGGTCCTTGTGCTGGTAACATGGACTTCTAATACTCTTATAGTTTCGTTTGCAAGCTGAAATGGATATTTGACATTTTCAAACTAGAAATGTTACACAGATTTAACCTCAATTTATTGCTGTTTTAGATTTGTATGACATGGTCACCTTTTAAACAGGGAGCTGGAGTGAAGGAGGCATCCAGGAATAACCCCGAGACAGAGACGACTTTGCCCCTGGACTTGGTCAAAGCTCCTCAGCAGATTAATGCGACTCTGAGGCGTTTAGAACAAGTTCAGGGTTCTGGGCAGAACGCAGCAACATTATTCACTGCAGTGTAATGAAATGTTATCAACTGATTTATTGCTTGGAGAGGGAAAAAAGCGCCAAAGTTGAGACAGCATCGTGGTGTGTTTCAATCGAGTGATCAACTACCAGACGACTGTAACACCAGAAATCAAAAATAACTGTATGCAAAATGTGTAACATGCCTGAACTTATGTAGTCTCAGCCTGTATACACACGTGCCTGTGAATTAGTCGACATTTTGGGGTATTTGAGTAAAAATGACTGTATGGCTGTATCATTGTGTATCATTTACTTTTGGTGTTAAATATCTGACTACACACAGAATGCAAAAAAGGATTTATTAACTCTACATGCAAAACGAGGTGCATGGCAGCAACCAGACCCCCTCTTCTAGCGCTGCGCTGTGCATAGTCAAGCGTAAAACGACACCATGCCTGATGCATTGTAAAGAATTGCTCATTGGCGTGATCTTTAAAAGCTTTCGGAGGAGCATTAACATCTAATTTATGGTGAAGGCTGTTGACTGAGCCGTCATGGTGCTTTTTCATGCTTGACAAAGCAAGAGGCCTTGTCAGCCTCGTCGGTGACTGAAACTGGTAGTGAGAGTTGAGGTTCAGGTGCAAAGCTGTTCTGTTACATCTCTTTCAGTTCCAGTACATGAAACACCAACATCACACTTCCACCGCAGAAATACAAACCATACCAGTTAAATTAAGATGCTGTGCTACTCTCATCTAAGTAGTATACCATTGTATGCATGTACATTTTTAAATCACAATATTTTATGGCTGCAACTAACGATTATTTTCATTATCGATTAATCTGTCCATAAAATGGTGAAAAATGTTGATCAGTGTTTCCCAAAGCCCAAGGTGACGTCCTGAAATGTCTTTTGTCCACAACCTAAAGATATTCAGTTTACTGTCATAGAGGACTACAGAAGCGACAACATATTCACATTTGAGAAGCTGAAATCAGAGAATCTGGTCATTTTTTCTTGATCGATTATCAAAATAGTTGACAATTAATTTAATATTTGACAACTAATCGACTAATCATGAAGCTCTACAATATTTATCATTGTAATTCTGTGCCCATGGTCCAAATAAAGACAGTACCCAATTATCCAAGAAGAATTGTTTTATTAGCCAAATGCTGATCCGGTAGTGTACTGAGAGTCTGCATACAAGACATAATGAATTTCTCTCTCCAGACAGTAATAAGGCTCTATGGATGAAGAAAACACTTTGTGCTGTTGGTACTGTCCCCATACTGGAATAAAACAGAGTTCCAACTGTTGAGAGAAACGTCTTTCGTGTGTAACATACAGTAAATACAGGCAGCTCCCGTCTGCAAAACAGAAACAACAGGGAAAGGAAACAACTGTGGTATGATTGGTCCTTTTGGTGTGTGTGTGCTTTCTACGTGTGGTTTGGTGTCTACGGGAATGTGAATGTGTGTATTGCCTCAATCATCTACGGCGATGTTGCGGAACAGATAGGCCATGGACTCTCCGTTGTGGATGCGTCGGATGGCCTCCGCCAGGATCATACTGACGTCGATCGTCTTGATCTTTGGACACTGCAGCTTCTGCACCTCGTGAGGAACAGTGTTGGTCACGACCACCTGGAAGCAGAAGAGGTCCGGATTAGTCCAGTTCCCCCCGCACGCCTTGATAACTTACCACTGATAAACTGTATGCACGCCGTTGTAGGCCGGGGGTCACGCACCGTTCAAGTTTGTCATGTGAATTAAAAATGCAAAGGCTCGCACCATGGCTCTCTCTATTTCTGCATATCACTGATACATGAGAAGCAGCAGATAAGAAATGATGATGCCCATAAAACAAACAACACATAACGGATGTATAGGATGTCTTGACATTTAGGCCCCGTTTACACCTGGTTTTAACATGCATCTTGGGCGATCTGATCACAAGTGGACCACTCTAAGCACGTCAGCTCACACCTGGCATTACAATGCGTCTCGAGTGACCACTTGTGATCGGATCTCACTTCCCCGCTTTTTAAAAATAAAAATAAATAATTCCTTTATTTACCCAGGGTAGGTTCACTGAGCACAAATGCTCTTTTTCAGCAACACCCAGCTCTACATGCAAATAAACACATGCATCATTTCTATTTGCAAAGACCAAAAGCATTGTTTTTAACTGACGGGAGGCCGCGATGCACTAAACTGTGTCTAGTCTGCCTGAAAAAAAGATGAATGCACTTCCTGTGTCTGGTCTGCCGGAAATTAAAAGAAGTTTGCAAAGACCTTGGACCATGGGCAAAATCAAAACAATATTTCTTGGCGTGTTCCAGGCAAACCATGTCGCCCAAGATGTTTGACGCATTTGTAATATATCTAGATGGGCTTTTGCGAAATTTTCAGAAGTCATCGACAACGCCAGCTTACGCGTTTGGAGAACGTGAATGACTACGTACTCCTGCCTACACAGAGGACTTCAGTTGAGTAGGCGGTCCGACCAGAACTATCGGGGACGCATCAGGACACATTAGCGTTTACACTACAAACGATGTGGTTAAATGCGTCCCAGAACCACCTCGCCAAGCGGTTTGAGTGATCGGATCACAATGCATCTTGGTGGCCGTTTACACGTATTTAGCGCTGTCCACTTGTGATCCGATCACCCAAGATGCATGTTAACACCAAGTGTAAACAGGGTCTTAGTTAGGACAGTAAACATAAACCAGTGTGGTAGGATGGTTTATTCAGTGAACGCTGTATAGTGGCTATAATATGTGGTCTTGCTACCCGTGTGTGATCTTACCTCATCGATAGCAGACTCCTCCAGGAGTCTGGGTGCCTCTGCAGACAGCAGGCCATGTGTGGCCATGATGTAGATCTTGTAGGCTCCTCTTTCCTTCAGGATGTCTGCCGCTGCAACAAAGTCCTCCACGTCATCTATGATGTCGTCCTAAGACAGAAGGTGATTAAAAGTTAGGAATCACCACCAAGACACAGGATGGAATAAGTGCGGGGGGAATCCATGTTGGATGTTGAGTCTCATACAAAATATTGTATTTTCTCAACATGTCATGATGTAAGGATTTAATTTAATTTGTAATGGTAACAGGCAAAAAGAGAGACGTCAGTAACAGTTCCCACAAGTCTGTATTGACTACATGGACCAGGACAGGCCAAGTATTCATCCAGGGTTTCAACAAGTTCAATTGAAGACTTTTTAAGACCACTTTAAATGCGATTTAATACCAATTTCTCTGCCATATTATCAAAAGAACAAGCAGTTATAGATAAATAACAGTTAAAAGTCCTAGTGCATTAAGGTCATAGCTGCTGTAGCTCCCGGTAGAAACACAAACACATAAAGTCTTCAAAAACATCTGACATGTTATTTCATATTATTTAATCTCCTGACAGACCTACTAAATATTTATGACAATTAAATTTAAGACTTTTTAAGACCCTGCGGACAACCTGTCATCCAACCTTACATTAAAGATGTGACGCCTCCCACTCTGTGTGGGAGTGGGAGGTTGTTAGGCCAATTCTACTCCCCTGGGTTAGTGGGACTGAGGCCTATATGTAGCTTTGGCTGTGACTAATTCTCTCTCTTTTCTGTTGCCATCTCCAGCCATTACATCTGGGACCCAGGTATCCTCCTCTATCCTCCTGTATCCTCCCGTATCCTCCCGTATCCTCCCGCCCTGAGAGCTTTGTTTGTTCTACTGATTCTACACATATACATTACACTACACATCTCACCTTTCACTCATCCACACACCTGCTTACACCACTGATTCTTTACATACTCATATCATGATATCATTTATGTTTATTTTAGTTAACCATGGTACTTATATTCTAAAATAAATTCTGTTATATACTTTTGATCATGTGTGGATGTGTTTTGTCATGAACTGACCCGGTTTGTGACAAATATTCAATATTTTAAAACCACACTTCTATACCATATCTTACCAATAGTCATTCTGTTAAATCCCATGTAAAGAAAGTGACATAAAAGTCTTACAACAATGATGGCGATCCTGCCTCCTACGTCTCCTACAACAGTGATGGGTGGTTTCTCCTTCGCCATCATTACTGAAAGACAAAAGACGAGAGGACCGTTACTTCCAGCACAGCCTGCCCAGGATGCTTAGATCCAGTAAGTAAGGGAAGGAGATGGTGTGATGATATGGGATTTGGTTAAAAACCTGCAAACATCATGCAAGACAGCTCTACCTCGATAAACATCCATCTACCACGGCACCGATCCAAACATTTCAAGCCTTTACCAAACGTGAGAGACTTTGGGGTGAAAGGACAAATCAGTGGGATGAATTTTCAGGTTGGACTGAAGCCAATCCAAGACTTGACACGGGTCTGTTACTGGTTGTGCTGTAGTAGTAGATGGAGAGGTGAGTGTAGAACTGACCCTCCTGCGAGCCACCAAACCAGGGTTGAATTACTATTTGCAATCTATTCAAATACTGTCTGCAATGGAGTGAACAACTATTCTAACGGGATAATTGATAATTGATCTTCCCTGCAGTCAAATCAATTGAACTGCCCCAGTTTTAAAACTCAGGCTTTAAGGTTTGACGTAGTTGAAGAGATTTCAAATAATAAAATCGACCCAGGTCTTTACAAACCACATCTGATCTGTAGGGACCCCCCCCCACACACTCTGAAGCCCCAGCCATGCCAAAAACCTTCCTCCAAAACAGCAGCAAGGCAGTTTCAGTGGTCAGCTCCCAAATCCGCCACACGCCTAAGAGCTCCTACGAGGGCGTCAGTCAGGTGGGTTGCAGGTTGCCGGGTAGGAATACCGGGAACTGGAATTCATACACACTTAAAACACTTAGTTCTTAAAACAAACAAGAATCAAACCGTTGCTGAGCCAGCAGTTTGAACCCACAACGCAGTAACTCGTCAAACAAAAGGATGCAAATGAAAAACAAGAGTACGGTCGTTCGTGTTGGTGCAAGTCGAGCGAGGACGTTGTTGCTTTCTGGAACTTGTGTCGTGATTTTGTTCATGTTGTGCACTTAATGACTTGCAGGAGAAAGCTAGTGTTGCACCAAATTGCATGTGAATTCTGAACTTTAATCTAGTAATGGGATTTTTGAGTATTTATTAGAATTAACCATTATTATGCAATGCAACAATATGTTCCATGTGAAAACACACTTTGTAACATTTAGCAGCGTGAACACTACAGATCTTGGCGTATCTATCTAGTATCTGATGATTGAGGGGAGACGATTCATGAGATCTATCAGGTCACAATTTCTCAGTCCTGTAATAATTCACGTTTGAATTCACAGGAACCAAAATCATTTCAACTGAAAGAACCTGAGACTGAGGGCTTCCAACGATTAACATGGGTACACAGAGGGAACCATTTTCATCTCATGATCCAAACGTGCCTCAGGGTTGAGTCACATTAGAACAGAGCAGCTCCCTGTGCTACAAACAATGTGTATGAAAGCAGTTCCCTTGCTGAGAGAGAGAGAGAGAGAGAGAGATCAGGAGTTGAGTTTGAGGACAGGGTATCTGCAGGTTTCAACAAGTTCAATTTAAGACTTTTTAAGACCACTCTGAATGCAATTTAATACCAATTTCACTGCCATACTATCAAAAGAACCAGTAGTGATATCTAGGTAAAGAACAAGTAGTGATATCTTGGTAAATAACAGTAGTGATATTTAGGTAAATAACAGTGTGAATGATATTAAAAGTCCTAGAATGTATTAACATTAAGGTCATAGTTTCCCGGTAGAAACACAAACACATAA